>VDFB02189740.1:0-11206 GCA_007258455.2 Sequoia sempervirens
GGAATGAGTTTAGACCCAAAGGTTGTAATTTGTAAATTCCTTCTCAAGTATTACTATTGCTTATTGACGGTTATTTGAAAGTACACAGTAATTAGGCTATTTAAACTATAATTAAAATGAACATCATATGATCCCATGAGTACCAAATGGGCATACACTAAGGTTTGTATCATTACTTGTAGGATTTTAATCTAATCTTATGTTTTATGTATAATGGGGATCATCAAAGAAGGTTACTATAGGAGGAGACTCCACATGAAGAGTTTCCCACAATTACATTTCTACATGGTCGTCTATGAGAACATACCAGTGTTGATGACGAGTGCCAACAAGGAATGTCAATTTGAACAATGGTCAAATCACTAAATGAACTGCCATTCAGGTGGTTGACAAATGGAATAAGCTAATGCCAAGAGCCCAAATGGCTATCCATTAAAGTATAAGGCAGAAGGGGAGGTTTTCTTTGTCTTTCACTAACGATCGTGATCTATTCGGGGTTGTCTCATCAGATCACGGATGGTTAATCCATCTCAAAATGATGCAAATATATAAATGAGGTTTGTTTGATCCAATGAAGAATGCTACGGGTCCATCAAACAAAAGGTAGCCTTCAGGAAATTTCTACCACTGTAAAAGAGAAATTAGCTAAATGAAAAAACTACTACAACACCTGGGAATTGGAGGACAAAATAGGGAAAAGACAAAAGATACATATTTTAAATTGTTGAATATTGTGGGGTAGGTGAAGCCCTAGTGCAATCAAATTTGAGCCATTCATTGTAAAGTAATATTAGCCATTCATTCGGGCTTTGGAAAACTATAAATAGGGGTCCCCCCTCATTTGTAAGTGGTTGGAGAGCTGATGTAAGAACATTTTGTATCAATAGAAAGGAGCATTGCATGATCTATGGGTGTTCCTTTTGAGTTCTCTCATTATGTGTGCATGGTTTTACTTCCCTATTAGTTTTAGTTGTTAGTTTCTTGAGTAAAAGTGATGATGGTGTTTACTATTATGGTATCCCATGAACTTTCAACCCATACTTTTAGCACTTGTTGATGACAAATTGTTGTGTAAAGTTAGCCTACGCTTCTTTATCTCAATGTTGCAACTTAGTTCAATTGCATGTTCATGATGTGCATGTGCAATCTGAAAATATGCAGTCCTTAGAAGATTGCACTAGTTTTGTGTAGCTATAGGCTTCTCTTGGTCAAGTAAAACCTAGTTTAGGGAGTTTGTCTACTGTAGCAGCCTCCATGATCACTGTTCATTCACAGTTTCAGGTCTAGGAACTTCCTCCCTTCCTTGCCCTTTTTCCATTTTTTAATAAGTAACCTATGCTAAGGTTCATTGCACATTGTAAATCCAAATTTGTTGTTGAAATGGAGTTCTAGACTGTTGTTTGAACCTGCAACAACTAAACAACAATTTGTGGACCTTAAGAACTCCATTTCCAAACCCAACTTCCCACACTTTGTAACTCGTCCGTAAGTCTTCTTGTGATTCCAACAAATTGCATGAAACAACTAAGATATTCCAAACATAGTCAAGACCTAACATTAGATACTTTGGGATAGTGTTCTGCAATCTGATTGTGGAAGATTATCTTTCAAGAGAGGTAATGCACCTATGCATTACTTGTGTTGAGAAGTGCATAAAAAACACATCGACAAAACTAGTGCTAGATGGAGGGCTGGCATGTTGAGGCTACAAAGTTGAAGGTTGGAAGTTGAAAAGAACACTTTCAAGAGGAAATCTGAGATAGGGAGATCTCATCACATGCTGAAACTTAAAATCAAAAAATTCTAAAGGAAAAAGAAGCTAAGTTGAAATGGAGCAGCATGTAGAAATTGACATCACTCAGCTACATGCAGGTTTAAACAAGAGATTGAGGAAACTATTGTAGCAATTCGTGTTGGTGGATAGATGTCGTATCAATGGCACACACTGACATAATGAGTTGGGATGTCTAACTTTCTTGAACATAATTGAAAGAGTCTTGCAAGGAGAAATTCCCTTTTTGGGAAATCTATCAGCCTTTAGCCCTTGCAGACCCAGAGGAAGAGTTGACAACCATGGCAGATAAGGCTTTCAAGGAGTGGATCCAAGATTATTTGGGCAGCAAAGATGGACCAAGATTGGAGGAAGTACTAATGTCAAGCTGGTGCAGATTTCACAATGCACCACATTCAGAATTTACTTGCCCATCATGTGACAACATCATCACCCAAGTCAAAGATTGTTTGAACAAGTTGGGGCAGCCAAATTTTGATGAGGACGAGTCACCCCATGAGGCCAAAGAGCTGTCAACATATGGAGGATAGCACACTAAAGATGAACCAAGAAATTTGACAGAAGAAGGTGATGGGACAACAGATAAAGAGGATCAAAACCAATAGGAAGAAGCTGATTTTAGTATGACAACAGAAAGTCGTGATGAAAATGCAGTCAGAAAGGAATCAGAAGGCTTTCCCTCCATCAATCAAAAGCATTCCTCCACCCTAGAAGATGAATCTTTGGAAATCAAGGATAAACTAACAAAGTCTATAACATCAGTTGCTAGGACAACCAATACAAAGTCTAAAGAACTGAAAGAGGAAAGGAATGACAACCTTGGGACAACACAAAATGATGATGAAGATGTAAGGGAACTCAGACTAGAAGACCTCTCCTTCATAAACGATGGCGATCGAGAATTTGAAAATTCAGATTTGGAGGAGTGGGAACAATTACAGGTCGCGGCTATTCATTATCCAACTTCCTTCTCAAGTGATGATGAAGATCTAATCATGGAAAGATACAACCAACTCATCTCCAGATTAGCCAAGGATTGGTATGAGATGATATTTCAAGTGGATTTGGAGGTATTGCTGCTACCTAATTGGTGCAGACTTCATGATTCATCACACTCAAAGTTCACATGTAGATTGTGCCAAGAAGCCATTGAACAAGTTAAAGAACAAGCAAGGCAGCCAAGTGCACCACTCCTTGTGGATCCTTCAAGGATTGAACGTAAGAATCAAAATCCTGAGTCAAGTGACAACCCAGCTAAAGGCAGGCCTCAAGAGGATGTTGGGACAGCAATAGAAGAAGGACAACAAAATAGTCTCGAGCTTCTGAGTGATGAAGTAGATCAAACAGGAATGTTGTCCAATAGTCATCAAGAATTTCTTCCTCTTAAGGAGCATTTGAACACCATGAACGATAGGCTTCATGGCGAGTCCTTGGAGGGAGATTGCACGGGGAATTTTGGTCCCCTTGATGAGGTGTCATGAATTGATGACTTCTTTCCATCAGGAGTTGTACTGTAGATGTATATGCCCATGTCAAGGAAGAGTACATTCTAGAAGATGATAGCAATGAAGACATACTCCTTGAGCCTCTGAACGACAATGCACTATAGTTTCTGGATTGGGAGATGGTTTCCTTCTCCATCTATAGCGATATTGAACAAGAGGAGACAAGTGAATGTCATGAGGAGATACATGAATATCAAAGAGAAGAAGACAAAGGTAGAGGTGCTAAGATGGCTACCAACAGAGATGAAGCACCTAGTCGGCTACAAGATGCAACTTGGAATCCTTCCACCATGATCATTGTTGGTCCTCCTCTACAAGGCTGCAATAAGACACATTCATGCATGTCATCATCCCATCATGTTGAACATCATAAAAATAAGGCTGATGCCTGGGAAAGGAAGTGGTACAATATGCTGCCATCTAGGGATAGCAACCAAGTAGATACTAAATTTACAAATGATTGCCTAGATGAAGTGCTTCTCCTTGAGGAACAATTATTTGAGGTTGTGGATCCCACACAAGACTTGGAAGAGCTATTTTTTTCTTCTTCCTTCCAACCCTACGTAGGCTCAAGATCAGAAATGTTGCACGATCCCATATCACCATTTTAAGCTTTCAATGCAATGATCAACGATGTTGTGCTCGCGCTTGACTGTCAGGCACTGCCACCTCCATGTGATGACATCTAGGTTCTATCCTTCCTTGCCCCTGTTAATTTTCATAGTTGTGCTTACCATTTTGATTATGGTAATGAGGGGAGATGAACATGTTTATGGATTAACCATGGGTTTAATGAATCACCTCAATTACTAATTTTTGTGATGATGTGATTAAATTCAAATGTGGCAACATTAAAACTTATTTTTTTGAGTATAAGTATAAATATGCATGGTTAAGAACTACAATGATTTCCCATTTTCTTGTGCATGCACTGTGAAATCCAATGAACGTTAATGTCATCTCACCCTGCCTGAACATAGTGCTTTATAAATATCTTTGTATGTAGTTTGTTTTGAGTAGTGTAGGTTTCCTATAAGTACTCTACTTTCCTGATTTTCTTAGGTTAGTTGGTTTGTCGTGGTTGGCCTGCTTTAGTTTAGTTTCCTTTCCACTTTCCTACTTTGGTAGGTCTTGGTGTTTGCTTTTTGTTTGTTTTCATTTTGTTTTCAATTTTTCTTTCCATTTTGCTACCACTTTGCTACTACTTTTCCTGGGTTTCCTTTGCTTTTAGCTGGACACATTTGTATGCAAAAAAACCATACTTATCACCTAGGGTCGTTCTATGTATTTCTTTTCCAAAATCTAATCAAGATTTCAAAGTGGATGGTGAAGGTCTTCTGGTAGTGACAAGTGATCTGGAATTTTGATTCAAAGAGGATAAGTCGTTGGTTGGTTTGATTCTGAAGTATTCTGAAATCTTATACCTCTCACACATTTTAGGAATCCAGAGGTCACTGTAGTCCTTTGCGAAGTCTAATTAAGTGAAAAATCTAAAATTCGGCTCCAACGCCACTATGATTCTCAACCCTAAATGCGAGCTTCATTGCTTATAGGTTGAAATGAAAGGAATTGAAAAGAAAAAATCAAAAGAAAAGAAACAAAAGAAAGAAAAGAAAAACATTGAAAATCAAAAGAAAGAAGAAATTCAACCTTTCAGGAGAATCTGAGCAACTCTACCAAGGCTATGGATGCCTGGCTAAAAATAGAGCAATGTTCGGGAGGGTCACAATGACAACCTCATCGAGGCTATCGGTGCTTGAACGGTAGTGAGGCAATGTCTCAGATGCTTTTGGAATTAGAATAAACTATGTAGCTTAACTTTATAGAGCATGGGTTCCTGTAGCAACTGAAGGATGGGAATTAACACATATGCACACACTTGGATTTTCAGTGAATTGAAGGTTGAGTAACTAGTAGTTTTGATCCTTTGGTTGAGCATCTGGTTTGTTTTCTCTAGCGTGAAGGTTGGAACCAGAGATTTTGGGTTCGTGATTCCAGTTTGTCATTGAAATGCTATGGAGCATTTCCTCAACAAGTCACCATTCATTGTGCATGTTTCACACACATGCCTCGCCAAAGGTAGGGACCCCCTCTTTTTACTCTTGATGGGTCATTCTCACTCTCGTGCAGGATTTTTTGACTTCATCTCATTTTGCACACTCCAGTTTCCAAACTTGAGTTGGCCATGAGCCTTAAAATAACCAATTACATGTTGGCCCCATTCACTTGGTTGAGATTCACCAAGTCATTCGCCCTTAAGGGCCAAATCCTACAGGCTTCTGTTCACTCTTCGTCTAGCATCCATTGACCCTTCTGGGCCCGCATTCATGAGTTTCACTCTGCTATTCACCACTGTGCTCTGTCATTTTCCTCCAGCCAAGTCTCGATGTCAATCTGACCTGTGGACCTTGCATTCACCATTGTTGTTGTATCCTTCATGCTCCATGGAACCACCTTTGTGGGTCGCCCTAGGTAGGAGTCCATTCTCAATTCACCTTTATCACATCAGCTGGTCTTTGACATCCACCCACACGATGGGCTCGACAGTTGGTCCTTCCGTCTTCACCGCTGTCGTAAAACTAACTGACCCTGTTGCTTCAAAATGCCTAAGTGCAAATTTCGGATTATCTTTGTGCATGGTTAACCCCCACTTGGCCTCCATCACTTGAATGGATAAACTATTTTGAGTTCACACCCACTGGTGGGTTCGTCCTTGCACTTTTCCATTTGCGAAAGGTCGTTGCCCCGACGCCATTCAGAATGGAAAACCTCTGTTGACTCCCTATTTTGTGGGCCTGTGATCCACCGATGTCGTCATCCTCTTGTGGGTCTCTTCATGCCTCTTGCTATTCTTTGGCAGCTTTCCTCAAGTGTCATCCTACCCTTTTTTTCTTGATTGCGTTTCTCCATGCAGGACTCGAAGTCTTCAAATGACAACCCTTTTCGCTACTAACTTCGCACATATCTCGACCCCCGCAGTTCCACCTCCATTCACCCGAGGACCTATGGATAGCTAAATTCCTTGCTAGTTTCGCTATTCATGAAGCTGCCATTCATCCCGACACTGATTCCTCGACCATCAATTATGGAAAACTACAAGCAACATTTGACCACCCTCTTTCTACAATTGGCTTGCATATCAGCAAGACAAGGAAACATTTCAAGCAAAGCCATAATGAGGTCCAAGGGGAAAATGATATTGTTGTACTCATGCTCTAGTTGTACCCAGGCCATGAAGTATACATTGAAGGAACTAATGGTAGTGGGGGATGACTCTCCAAGAATTTATTGCACCCCATGGCACTTAGACAATGCAACTTCCTCACCTTTGAGCTCTCTACAAATCACCTATCTAGAGATGTTATAGGTCGCTAAGTTCTTCAAGCGGCACGGGTGTGACCGATGTGATGGTGTCATTTAGTGGCTTAACTCAAAGGTTAATGAACACGAGTCAGACACATCGATTCCTAAGCAACATCAAATAAGCTCCGTATTGGAGTCCACAATTTTATGGAGCAACTAAGTCAAGATGATCTATTACCAGAGTGTGCTAGCTCTTGAAGCCCAAGGCTGCTTATCTACCATCTTTTGTTTGCACTATTCCTACAAGGATCCATGCGAGTTGTAATTTGGATGATTAGATGGGTGAGTGGGGATTAGGATGAATGAATACTGGCATAAAACGTAGGTCCCCAAAGGAAAAGGTATCAAAAGAATGATTGCAACAAGTCTCTTCGTAGGTGGTGTCCTCCTCATGGCCGTCAGGGCTTCCCATGTGGGAGTCCACATTATTGAGGCCATTCTCCATGGCATGACCAAATGGTCGCCTAAATTCCCTTGCTTAACGGAAATCATGTTTGTAGGTCCCACATCTTCAAACGATGTTCGCCTCTATCGAGGTCACAATGGCATTCCTATGTTGTCCTTCTGCTACCCTATCCCTTGCGTTCATGAGTTGCGCAGGACTCGCGGTTCCTTTTTCTGTTCATAGTGGTGTTGCACCCATGTTCACCTGCCACCTCGTCCCCACACTTCATTGTTCGTAGAGATCCCTCATTTGGGTTCCACCTATGGGATAGATGTCCACCTAGTGTCATTGTCAAACGATAATAGCAACAGGGCACCTCGCCCTTTTGAGCCCGACGGTGGCCACCCATGCATATTCTGCATTGTATGGTGCTTATATTTTATCGCGGTAGCCACTTTTCCACCTCCACCCACTTGGCTCACTCGCATCAGGAAGGAGAATTCTTAGTTTCATAGTGGAGGAGTGAGTAATAACATTGGCTCATAGTGACTGACAGTAATCCCAAATCCCGAATCATAAGCCTCACTCATGTGGAAGCTATTGAGCTTGGAGGCATTTTCCTGTGGGTGGGATATGGTGAAATGGCGCCTGCCTTTCGCCATTTTGAATGGAATTTTTTCCATAGCTACCTGCTTTCCCCAACCTGTACGGTGGCCTTGCACACTTTCCCATGTCAATAAAGAATTGAAAGACCACCAAGAGTAAGAAAGTGTGAGGCAAATGAAGTTGGGAGTTTAATTGCATTAAGAAGTAGGATTTCAAAGAAAAAATACACCAACTATTACGAACTTCATGGGGAGACTATTACTAATCGAATAAACGAGCCCGCACACTTCCGTCCGGTGGTCTCTTCCTTTATGGAGCCCATAACCATACTCAGCCATTGAAACTCCATCCTCCACCATGGTTCCTTCATGGCCATCTTCCTCCAGTGGTGGCAGTATTCACCTTTAATCCTGCAAACTTACATAGGGATACCGGTAATGCATAAAGATTTGAAGAGAAATCCAATGAAATCAAGGATGGAGGTAAGATGAGATAATATGTGCACCTCATAGACTCCAAGAGGGGGAGTGGTGGCCGATTGCAATCTCTGTCAAGATAACGAAACTAGGGTGATAACGAAAAGAACCACGAGCCCCTTCCTCTCTATATTTAATGCCTACCTCCGCCAATTTTAAAACCATGTACCGATTATGCACAAGCATGATGGTTAGTAGGGGATCCATTAGCTTAGGTTGGTGAAGTTTCTCCATGTGCAAATTGGATTGGAAGCTAACAAGCATGGGTTGACGCGGTGGGCTGATTTGACGGTCTCTAATAAATAAGCATCAACTGGGGCTTGCAATTTCAAAGGAACCTCTTGCAATAATACATGTGAGGCCAATACGGGAATAAGGAAATGGTCTATATTGCGAATGTTGTGAATTCTTAGTGTCCTTTTGCCTGTAGTAATAAATAATAAATTGTTATCATTTTAATGGGCCCTTAGATATTTTTATTGGTGGGGTTTATGGAATAAGGTTCGTAAACAAGGAGTCATGATTTGAATAATGGGAAGTTGTTAATCTTTCTTCAAAAGCAAAAAGGGTGCCTAAGGTAGGAACCTGCCACGGTTGGGAATGTCTTGGTATGAAATCATGCATAGGGGAGGGGTTTCCCTCAACAATGCAAATGGATTAAGATCCATTAGGGATGGGGTTAAAAGAGGGACCATCACCCTCCATGAAGTATAGCTTGAAATTTAAATGAATTCATTTCATGCTATGGGCAACAAATTGTGGTGGGCCAAATGAATATAAGAGGGAATGAGTTTAGACCCAAAAGGTTGTAATTCGTAAATTCCTTCTCAAGTATTACTATTTCTTATTGATGGTTGTTTGAAAGTACACAGTAATTAGGCTATTTAAATTATGATTAAAATGAACAACATATGATCCCATGAGTACCAAATGGGCATACCAAAGGTTTGTATCACTACTTGCAGGATTTTAATCTGATCTTATGTTCTATGCAGAACAAGGATCATCAAAGGATCTTACTACAGGAGGAGACTGCACATGAAGAGTTTCCCACGAGTACGTTTCTACATGGCCATCTATGAGAACATACCGATGCTAATGACGAGTGCCAACAAGGAATGTCAATTTGAACAATGGTCAACTCACTAAATGAACTTCCGTGCAAGTGGCTGACAAATAGAATAAGCTAATGCCAAGATCCCAAATGGCTATCCATTAAAGTCTAAGGCAAAAGGGGAGGGCTACTCTATCTTTCACTCTAACAGTCACGATCTGTTCGGGGTTGTCTCGTCAGATCACGAACAGTTAATCCATCTCACAATGATGAAAATCTATAAATGAGGTTTGTTTGATCCAATGAAGAATGCTACAGGTCCATCAAACAGAAGGTAGCCTTCAGATAGTTTATGCCATAGTAAAAGAGCAATCAGCTAAATGAAAAAATTGCTACATCACCTGCGCACTGGAGGAAAAAATAGGGAAAAGACAAAATATTTATTTAAAATTGTTGAATACTGTGGGGTAGGTGAAGCCCTATTGCAATAAAATCTGAGCCATTCATTCTAAATTAATCCTAGCCATTCATTCGAGCTTTGGAAAACTATAGATAGGGGTCCCCCCCTCATTTGTAAGTGGTTGGAGAGCTGATGTAAAAACATTTTGTAGCAATAGAAAGCAACATTGCATGATCTATGGGTGTTCCTTTTGAGTTTTCTCATTATGTGTCCATTGTTTTACTTCCCTATTTTAGTTGTTAGTTTATTGAATGGAAGCGATAATGGTGTTTGCTATTATGGTATCCGATGAACTTTTAGCCCATAATTTTAGCACTTGTTGATGAAAAACTACTATGTAAAGTTAGCATGGGCTTCTTTATATCAATGTTGCAACTTAGTTCAATTGCATGTTCATGATGTTAATGTGCAATCTGAAAATATGCAGTCCTTAGAAGATTGCACTGTTTTTGTGTAGTTGTAGGCTTCTCTTGGTCAAGCAAAACCTAGTTTAGGGAGTTTGTCTACTATAGAAGCCTCCATGATCACTGTTCATTTGTAGTTTTAAGTCTAGGAACTTCCTCCCTTCCCTGCTCTTTTTCCTTTTTTTAATAAGTGTAAGCATCATTTTTAAAATCTGCAAACAAAACTACACTTCAAGCATGGGTTAGTGTTATGCAAACTCTAATAAAATGCCTCTATGAAATACCTTAGGAATGCTTCCAAATGCAACAAATGATACTAGAAAGACCAAAGCATTATGAAAACAAAACCAAATTACCTATTCCATAGTTGGATTGGTGTCACATGTGCTAGTGACCCTTTCCCAATCCTTGATCAAAGCTCAAATTGTGCAAATGCAAATGGAGATGGTGGAGTGATGGTGAACAAGATCAAATCTCAAATGAAGAGAGTAACCTTGCAATAGATTGTGAAGATTGTGAAGGATTTGCTTGAGGATGATGCTTGTATTTAAAGATTTTCAAAATGTTGAATGTTGAAGAGGGACCAATGTGGGATCAAAAACAAGCCAATGAATTGAGGACACTTGTCACCATGTGATTAGTTGATGTGTGTGCAAGATTTGGGAAGAGTGCCCAAGAGGGGGAAATTTTGAATTCAAATTTGCAATAAATTTTGAGAGGGGGACAAGAAAGAAGAGCAATAAATGCCCTGTTTGACTTGTCATGTTGAGGGAAAATGATTGTTTTAATAAATCAATAAAATTGATTTATTGTGCAAGTGGCTAGGTCTAGATAATGCAAGTGGGATGTGATTAACATTAGATTAGGATTAGATGATGATCATGCTGATTAATGCTGATTAACTGATTTGACTTTTTGGACTTTGATAATTGATTTATTTAAATCAGAAAATGGTGGAATATGATTTAAGATTTGATTTAAATAAAGTCCTGATTTATTTAATTAAATGGATGATGCAAAATGAAGGTTGACTGATAATGTTTATTTGATAAATGACCTTGAGGTTATTTAATGAATTGATGAACATGCACTTGATTAATTGATGAATGGTCCCTAATGCGACATCTAATTTGATCGAATCTGATCGAATGCATAATGTAA
>VDFB02189741.1:0-13529 GCA_007258455.2 Sequoia sempervirens
AGCAGATCTCTTTACCCAAACCGCAGCTAAACAACCTTAATCACCGAGCTAAGTTTCGCTTCACCAAATCCACCGCGCTTTTGGGTTTACGTTCTCTCAATGAGAGAAGAGCATAATCCCCTGACAAGTGAAAGTGCTAAAGATTCACTACCTTGCTCCGCTCCCTAAGAGTTCATCATATTAGTAAGATCATCAGGAGCCTGGATTTGTCCATGGTCATCACCTCCATGTAACAAAGAGCCAAATTCCCTACTCACTATCAAAGAGCCAAATTCTCACTTCCTACTTATTGAAACTCCTAAGAATTTTAACGGCCTCAATTAGACTCGCGTGAATTGAAAAGCAGAAAACAAACAGCTGCTTTTTAAATAAGATCTTTTGATACGTAGCGTTTGTTTTCAAGTCTTTGTCAAGCGTCTTGCAATCAAACTGTTAGTGTGTTTCAAGTTCTCTGACTGGCGTCCTGCAGAAACTGTTATGCTGTGAAAAAAAATAAAAAATCAGAAGAACCAGAAGAACAAAAGTTGGAATCTATAAAAAAAAAGAGATTAATTAAAAATTTAATTTAATCTAGTCAAAAATTAATCTAAAAAGAATTAGTTAACAAAACTAAAGTTAAACTAAATTAATCTAATACTAAACTAAAAATTTAAAACAAAACTAATCTAAATTAATAAAATTAAAAATCTAATCTAAATTAAAAAAAAAAATTCCTCTTGGATCTAAAAAAAACTCCTGATTGCACGTTTCCCAAGAAAATAACTCAAAAGATAAAGGCTGAGTTCTGACAAATAAATCAGATACCTGGTAAAATTTTTGCAAAAAAATAGGTTTGATATCTGAGAAGAGGGCAGAACCAACTTTCCAACGCCTATTTGTTTTCGAAAAACAGAGCCAGGATGCAAAAGTTACGCCTTCCGGAGTGAAAACAACAACTTCTGGCTTTGACAGGCGAAAAAGGTATCAAAATGGCAAAATCAGAAAAAAATACCAGTACCACTGGAACGGCGTCGGAAGCACCTTTCCGACGATATCTCGTTTTCGAAAAACGGAGACCATATGCTCAAGATATGACCATTTTACTAAATATGCTCATTTAGGCTTTAAACCAAATTTTTTATTAATTTAAAGATGAAAAAATTAATAAAATATTTAGCTGAACCTTCATGCACGAAAATCGAGGTAGCACAGAAATCAAAATGGTACAGAAATCGATGTGTCCGTACAGATTTTTTTGGCAATTGTTTTGAAATTTTTCAAAACACTAAAAAATTAATTTTCAGCAAACCCTATCATATTTTATATGAAAATAGGGGTTTTTGGGCCTTCTGAGCACATTTGTAGAGTCCGTTTTGCACCAGCATGCACTGTTTGAGAGATCAAAGTCAAAATTTCTTAAAAAATGATGAAAAACCACGGTGGGCGCCAAAATGTATAACTGAAAATATGTTATACTTCTATGAATCCTTGCATGCAAGGATACTCAATAATGAGTCCTTGCAAATCAATTCACAGCTCTCTATCCGAGAAGAGCAAGGATTGATATTGTGGCCCTCAGATTGACCCAGTTACCCCTGCAAATACAGTCTCAGAACAAGAGATTCAAAGAGAAGCAAGAATGCCAATCTCCATGAACTCATGTTCTCCCAAATGCACAATGAAAACTAATCTAAAATGATCAGAAATGCAATAAACAAACTAATTTATTGAAATAAAAATTGATCTTGCTAATATGCAATGCCATCAATGAATTATTTGCAAATTAATCTACTATGAAGATTAAGCTAAAATGTAATATTAAACTATATGCTCTAAAACTAAGATGCTTATAAAATCAAACTAATGTAATCTCAAATGATAAAAATTCAAGAAAATTCTTTGTAGCATAAGTCCGATGTAAAAATTCGTGGATTTTTTGAAATGAGAATGAGAGGCTCATTTTATAGGCAAAAGTGGAATTGAAGGCAAATTCGAAGCAATGTGGGATAAATAGAAAAATAGAAACAAATCTTGATTGGAATTCTTTTTTTTAGTTTATTTCCCTTTTAACTGATTTGTTTCCATTTTTTCATCACAGGATATTCTTGAGAGGATATTTCATTTATTTTATTTAATTTAAGATGATAATATCTCTTTTAATAAAATAAAATAAGATTATGTAATTTAGAAATGAACATTAATAAAATAAAATAAAATTATTTAATTAAAAATAGATTTAATTAAATAGCATCATTTTATTTAAGTAATATTAACTTCAATTAAATAACATTATTTTATTTATTAAAAGGGATTTATTTCTTTTGATTAAATAAAATTAATGAAGCATTCAAACCTTAAGAAAAATTGAAACATTTGAAATAGTTATGAATTGATTAAGAAATTTGATTTGAAAATGCAACAATCATTGATTCAGAAAGTTGATGTTGACAAATTAAATAAATGGGGCCCAAAGTCTAGGTGACCATTTTAGGTTGCATACAACATCCTTGTTCTATGTTGAATGAAAAGTGATTTACAAACTTGGTAGTCAGCTCACTAAAACTTTTAATACCTGGTGGTAGATGGGAGAACCATTCCATAGCGTGACCAGTAAGACTGTGTGGAAAAATTATCATTAGGTAGGAATCATTGTTTTGCACTTCCATGCAAGATATCAATAAATCTCGCGCATGTTCTACCAGATCTCCTTTTCCCTTGTACTTGTCAAATTTTGGTATTTCAAAATTTTTAGGGAAGGGGAACATAGTAATAGAGTGATAAAAAAGGAATGGACATATATCCTGTAGAGTGTAGGTCTTCTTTGGTTTTCTAATATGGATGTCCAATATATTTTTATTTAGGGCTTGTAGTTGCATGCCTACCTCTATATTTGTTTTTGGACCTTGTGTGTAGTAGCCTTGTTGTCCAAAAATGTTCGTCTAGTCATAGGTTGGGTATTGTGGAGGCATAGGACCTTGGTAGCTATGTTGGGTGGAAGGAGGGTTAAGTCCTTGTTGTATGAAAGGACAAATAAGTCCTTGTTGAATGTAAGGAGGGTTAAGTTCTTGTGGGATGGAAGGAGGATTACGTCCTTTTTGAATGTAAGGATGGTTAGGTCCTTTTTGGATGGAAGGAGGATTAAGTCCTTGTTGAATGTAAGGAGGGTTAGGTCCTCGTGGGGAAGGAGGATTAGGTCCTTGTTGATTTTGTTGAAGAGGGGTACCTTGATAGTGCGTTGGTGGTACACCTTGTTGTGGTTGATTCTACTAAAGGGTACCCTAGAAGAGTTTTGGTGGTACACCTTATTATTGGGATGAATTTATTTGAAGGTTACCCTAGTAGTGCATTGGTGGTATACCTTGTTTATGGTATTGTTGATTGGAAAGGGTACCATATGACACACCTTGTTGATGTTGATTAGGAAGGGGACCATATGTCCCACCTTGTTGATGTTGATTTGGAAGGGGACCATATGTCCCACCTTGTTGATGTTGATTGGAAAGGGTACCCTATGGCACACCTTGTTGATGTTGATTGGGAAGGGGTCCATATGGCACACTTTGTTGATGTTGATTGGAAAGGGTACCCTGTGGCACACCTTGTTGATTTTTATTGGGAAGGGGACCATATGGCCCAACCTTGTTGATATTGATTGGAAAGGGTACCTTGTGGCACACCTTGTTGATGTTGTTGATTTGTTTGAAGGTTTTTGAAGTAGTTTGCTTCTAGCACACCTTGTTGTGGAAATTTCCCATGCTGATTTTGTATGTTTTGGGAAGGGTCAATGTAGGAGGTGTTTTGGGGCATGTATTGAGGTGGACCTCCTAATTGGTGGCATTTTTGGAATCTCCACTGGTTTGGGTATTTATCTCAAAACTAATTTATCCCCAAAAGGAACGAGGTGAGGATCTTTAAGTGCTTCCACATTAAAGTCTATAGGTAGCTTAGCACCACTTTGTGCTAATTTGAAGAAGTAGGAATTTGGATCCTTCCTTAGTATTTTTTCCATTAGTTTAAGTATTTTGGGATTGTAAAAGTGTTGAACGATTTCTCTTCATCTATCTCTTCCTCACTATCCACTTCTTCTATGACCATGTCATTGGGATTTTGATTTAACCTATCCATCCTTTCTTGTTGTCTTCAGATTACTTCCTCCAAACTTGGTGGTTGGTTTGGTGTTTCCTTAAATGTGGGTTCCTTCTGAGGAGTTACAAGGTCACTTGGCCTATAGCCCCATGAGTCACCTCTGTCATTTGTGGTGTTTGTTGGGGGAATACTAGTGCTGCTTTTGTTTGCTTCCATTTTTTTATGTATTGGGATCACGTGGTTTTCATAAACAAGCATCAAGATTTTGTGTAAGTTGGTGATTTCTATCTATGGAATAAAAGAATGCTTTGTTTTTTTTTGGAATTATCTTTTTTTTTTGTGTTTTGGGATTTTCTATTTCTAAAAGAATGGCATCTATTTCCACACGGGAGGTGGTTATACGCGCCTTCTGGCCACAAGATCTGCTTTTCATTCCTCTTTTTCTAGGATGTTAGTTGCGTTTCTCCATTAGGTTGGTGTTTCCTTTTTCTTGAATACTAAGTTTCTCAAAATTCTAATGATGTTCATTTGTTCACCTTCAATTTGTGTGAGACTTGGTTGTATGATAGGTGCGTAAGATTTGGTTGTTGGATTGAGAAATTGGATGCCAAATGGTCATAAAGTGAGTGATATGGGTGAATGATGTGAAAGATAACCATTTGGACAAAAGGTGTTGGTGTTTCTCTATGATTTTCGTAATACTCAAGACCCTAAGATTTGAGTGATGTTTTGGAAATAATGCTAAATTTTAGGATTCAAAAACGTTGGAAACTTGGATTGATATTTCACTTCCTTTTATAGAGGATATGTTGCAGAGAATCTACTTGAACTAGCCTTGAGGTTCAAGAAAATGTTGATATCTTAGAATTTTGAGCGAAGGAATAATTCAAAGTTGTTGTTTTGATTTTGAATCTTAAAGCTAGATTAGAGTGTTTTGATTTTGTAAATGGATGATGAATTGATGTGGATTTATGGTGTCGTTTGGGAGTCTAAATTTTTTGTTCTCAAAAGGATTTGTAACTAGTTTCGAATGAGTATTCTAATTTTCACTAGGAAGTAAGGAGAAAGCGTCAATTTATGTCAAAAGCGGCTAGTTTTATGTCAATAGCGGTCAAGTTCTAAAAGCAACTATGGTAATATTTTTCAAGAGCAGCTTTTGTTTCAAGTTTTTTGTTTGGTAAACAGTGCATGAAAAAAAGGAACTTCTTGGTCAAAAGCGGCTAGTTTTTGGTCGACTGTGACCAACAAAATTGGTCAAGTGTGGCAATATTAGGAGCAACTGTGACATTTTTAGATCAAGTGCGTTCATATTTTCAAAAGTGACAATTTTTTGATAGTCCCTATAAAAAACCAGAGAGAAAAAATGGTAGATTTTATGTCGACTACAACAAAGTTCAAGTTAGAAGTGGCAAAAATAGCAGCAAAAGTGGCCTCTAATCAGTTTTTTTTTTCCAATTTATGTTTTGGTAGTAGTTTGGATAAATTATGTAGGTTTGATGTCTCGTTTTGATCTGTTTTGATATTTTGGCAAGTGATAACGCAACACAAAATCAAAACTATTTGACCTTAAATTTCTATAACTTAAGAACGTTTCTTTCCACAAAAGCTCAAAGTTTGTGAAAGTCGAAATGCTAAAGCTATAGTTTCCAATGTTGACTTCATTCTTAGTGGGACTTGAAATGTGAGCCTAAATATTCAAAAACCTTTTGGGATGTTTTTTTAAGATATCCTTAAGGAGTGCAAATATAGGGATCTTTTCAAATTATTTCCACTAAATCCAAAGGGTTTGATGTTTGATAACCATGTTAAATGCTTGTTTTGATGTGTTCATTTTAATTCAAGAAAATGTTTTATGTCCAAAGTAACCAAGAATATTTGGCTTTTCATGAAAATAATTTACACCCTATGGATAGAGACATCCTTTTAGAATGGGCTCACCTCATGCCCCGAAGGAATGATTTTACATGCAACGTATGAAAGAGTGTTTTAATCTCAACCATATGTCAGGCATGGTAAGTAACTTCTCATAATCAAAGTTCAGATGCACCACTTTCAAAGAATATTTTGGCTAAAAAGGTGGCTTCTACTACATTGGTTCTTAGTCATAAACTATGAATGCGACAAACTGATGCTCCCTCGCTGACCACTTAAGGCTCTTTAAACATTCCCATCCCACTTAAGGCATGGGATTAGGTGCAGTCTAGCATCGACATGGCTTGAAACTACTTTCTTACAATTTCACAACCTTTAATATAGCTCGCTAGTAAATGTGCTTTGAGACCTTGCTTATGAGTTCTCCTTTACAAGATGTGTCTCATAGAAAGCCCCCTCTTTAAGGTAAAATTGAAATGAAACAAGTGTGAAACTCAAAAATTCTTTTCACCACCTAAGATCACCAAAAGGCACGAGGGGAGAGGATAGACACTTTAGTTTTCCAAACACGGAATACAACACTATCTAAAAAAACAAATGAAGTGTAAACAAGATAGCAATTTGTTTTTATGTGCACCAAAATGAAATGTTAAGGATTTCAAGCAATTAGTTATTAGTGTTCAAATCAAAAAGGATTTGTCCAATGAAAGCCCAAAAATGAGTGTTTCTAACAATCCTTTTCTTTAAAATGGTCAACAAAAGTAAATCGTTCGTTTCATCAACATATTGAAAGCGTTGGTCAAAATAAAATATTCCTTTTTAGAGCACCAAAAGTAAAGTGTTGTTCTAATCTAGAAAACCTTTGAAAATTTCTTTTTAGAACACCAAACCGAAAGCATGTGAGTTTGTGGGGTTCATTTTTATAGCACCAATTTCAAAGTGTTTTCCTAAACTAGACAACTTCTTGAAATGTTCTTTTTAAAGCGCCAAATTGAAATCTTGTTCTAAACCTAGAAATTTTTTTGAATGTTTTTTTAGAGCACCAATTTGAAAGCATGCAAGTCATGGGGTTCATTTTATAGCACCAATTTCAAAATTTTCTAATCTAGAAAGCTTCTTAAATTTTTGACTTGGACCATTTGCCTTCTTTGCAATAAAATTGTTAGTTTGTTCTTGGATAAACACATGCCATGTTTAAAAAAACCTTCATAAAAAACGTTAGCACCCTTCGAACATCCAAACAAATAATCGTTAGCATTAGAAATCAAAATAACTCGATCAAAAGCAAAAAATTTAAGCAAAAGTGAAACTTTTAAGCAAAAGCACCCTTGTTACTTTTTGAAAAATGTAGTTAGGAAAAGAAAAAGTGGCTATGTTATAGGTGACTGTGTTGATTTTTTTCAAAAGCAATCATGTTTTTGAGGTAGAAGCAGTTAGAAAAATAAAAGTGGCTGGAAGAAGGTCGAGTATGGTAAAAACGACAGAGCGATTGCAAAAATTTCCTATAACTTGTGCGTGAAGATTTTTCAAATGCGCTTTTGGAACTTGCAACTGCTCAGAAACTCATACACACATTAGTGTTAAGGACCAGGGTCCCACCGGGTGTGTCAGATGTTGTAAGGGGGAAATCTGATAAGTGCAATAATCAAACATAGATGAATTAAAAACTAATCTAATTCAAATGAAAGATTTAGATTCATACTCATTACTCACTAAATGAAACTATGAATAAAATGAAATCAAACTATGCAATCAAAGAAGAGAGCATAAAATAAATTCATAAACACATAGTTTTACCATCCCATGTTGAAGTGTATTCGCAAAGATGTTGGATCATTCTTGTATCAATGTGAAGCCTCCATTTGCGCATAGCAAAAGCTTCAAAGTTGTGTGATGTTGTTAATCGAAGATGTTTGTTGAAGTTCTCAAGAAATCAATTATAATCTCAGTGTTACTTCATTGTGTAAAAGATGTTGATTCTCCGATAGTTTTTGAGGAAGAAGATGGTTGTTATATAGATTTTACGATTTGAAATGAAAGATCGAGGTCACATAGTAGAATATCCTAATCAACGGTTCAAAACCATTTAGAGGAATTGGATGGGAAGAATCAATGGATTTTGATTATGTAATCAGTGTGATTGAAGAAATCAATTTGAGTGTTCAGTGGAATTGAGGAAATAGATTAAGCCTTCAGTGGGATTGAAGAATAGATAAATCAGTCAGGAATAGAGTGAGCAGTCGACCAATCAAAGTGATTAATACAGTGATTGTAATTTACTCAATCATGAAAGTGGGTGAGGATAATTACTTAATTGATTTAATTAATTAATCTTTTTGAGTTGAATGTGCAAATCATGTTTGACTTTTGCAAACAAAGTTGTATTTGTTTGTTTTGACTTTTTTTATGATGTTTTGAATAATTTATTTAATTATTCAAGTTTAGGGGAAAGTGATTTAATTAAAATACTAAGTATTAATAATTTAATTGATTTAGGGGAATAGGGTAAATTAGCGACATAATTAAATAATTGATGTTATTTAATTAATCAAGAGGAAAAAAGTTAGATTAGGACTTTACTAAATAAATGAAATTTATTTAATTAGTAAAAAATGGTGAAAAAGTGAATTAATTAAATAATGTAATATTATTCAATTAATAGAGGAAAGTAGAGTTTTTGATGCAATTGATATGAAATGCAGTGGTATTTAGTAATAATGATGTCGATGATGAGAAAATATCATTTAGGTTGTGCGATAAGTGTTAGGTGATTTTTACATCTCTACATATATGTATCATTATATATATTTATATATTTCATAAGGTTTACAAACATATTTATATAAATAAAGAATAGTATTATGCATATACATATATTTATGTTATATATAAATATATATGTTATTATAACATCACACACACACACATATATATACCACATATACATATATATGTAATCTTATTTCATTACCTTTATAAAATACTCATACATACAATCCCATCCATCAACATACATATATGGGATACACACACATATATGTCAATTTAGTCCAATCAGTATCCTCATGCATATGGGTTATCTATCCATGAGCACGTGTAGGTACATCTACCTATGTATACTCATGTGCATATTCACTCACATGTGTGAGTCTACCATAAACATGTACACATATACATATATACATCTTATGCATATATCTCATTGATATCACAATAAGCATACAAGGAAAGATTGACATAAGACATCGAGACTTAATCGCAATTCTCAATCACAACATTCACAACAAAGATTACTTACCTTTCCCCAAAACTGACTTGACTTTCTATATGACTAATTAGGACGTGAGTGTGTGATTGCTCTGTTAGGCTCGTTAAGGGTTACCAGACAAAGTTCTTCTCCTGAGTGATACTTCCCTTCTCTTCTAGAGGATTGAACATGTTCTTGCACTCAACTTGGAACATCATAACCATAGTTAGCCAAAAACAACATAATCATTTGTATAATACATTTCATATTTAGAAACATTATAAAATATCAAAGTGTGTCAATCATTCAATCATCATATTTCCTCTCAATATTTATTAAACATATTCATATAAAGATTAATAAAACATATTCATATAAAGATCCATAAAACACATTCATTTATTCAATCAATTTAACCAAACAAGGTAATAGTAAATAGGTAATATCACTTGGGGTGTAACAAAGAACTAGGTTTGGTATATGAAGTGGGTAAACACCTAACCCTAGTTACAAAACAATACAATTTATATTGATAAATTATTTCAAATAATTAGAATAATAGTTAATTAAATTTAAAGTAAGGTAACATACAAGCCTAGGAGAAAAAAGAGCAATGGAATTTGTTCACATGCCTCCCAAAAACCTATCTTCACCATGTCAGCTACTCATGTTAGTGGCACAAAGTGGTTGCATCTAGATTGGTTGGTGTTTATAAGGATGAGATGACTAGCAATGGTGCAAAGTAGGCTTGTGGGAGATAAGTCTCTTTTGAATCTAAGGAATATAAGGTCACTAGTAGGGCATGGATATGTCCTTTGAATAACTATATTATGTTAACTGCCAAGGTTGCAACTAATCTTGTTGATGCTCATTTTTAATACGTTCCTCTATATATATTTCATAAATCCACAAAGATCCCTCTTGAGATCATGGGACCTAAGGTAGTTGGAGAGATATGAGAATGTTCAAAGTTAGGTATGGTTTTTTTGTTTTCATAAATTTTCACCAAGTTTATAAGGACTATGTAACTAGGTTACTAAATAATGGAAGTTACCTTTATTAGCTAGTGATTGGATGCTTGAATTAGGCATGAAAGGATTATTTATTATAGTTTGTAGATCAAAGTAAAATAATCAATTTCTTTTTTTTTTTTTGGTATAGGTCCATGGTTATGGAGCTTTGTGTTAATTTTCATGAAGATATAGTTTCAACATTCTCCCCGTCATCAAAGTCCTTTACTTTAACTTCTATCTAGGGTAAATTGTCTAATCTTCCTCTATATTTTTTTATGGCCTAGTAGTTTATCCATCATTGGTAATGCTTAGTGGGAGCTCATTTTTATTACCATTGAAATAAGAACACACTCCATTTTCACCTATGTTCACTTGTTGGTGAAGATGTACATGTTGTGTGGTCTTCCAAAACAAATTAACTCAAAAGTTGGGGATCATATTTGGAAACAACCCTTGGACTACAAAAAAAATTTCTATTGCAAATATTTTTTTCCTTTTGAACACATGATAAATTATTGTACATGAAAGAAGGGGAATGTTATGATTCTAATATGATATATTCCGAAGTATATATTACATATTCCCAATTATAATAAAAAACACTTGTGATATGCTTAACGCTAACATAAATATTAGTTAATACACATATACCTCTTAATTAGGATGAATGGGTATGTCCCTACATAGTTTATCCTATAAATAAGGAATCTCCTATCACCGTGTCATCAATTATTGAATTCATATAAAATTATCTAGTTATTGGAGGTAACCCCCTTGAAGTGGTCTACTATATTTTTTATTTTTACACTTATATTCAAGAAATATCATAACAAGTGGTATCATAGCTACATTTTGGGACAAAATTTTATTTCCACCATAACATCCCAACCATTGTGAATTTAGATTTGTTTTTTTTTAATATTTTGAGGTATGAAACATGCAAGCTCTCAAGAAAAAAAAAATTCTTTGAAGGTAAGTTTTCTAAAAGTTATTGCAATATTATGTATTTTCATTAATTTTTTCTATAGGCCGCAATTTTTTCAGATTTTTTTTAAATTACATTTTTGGAAAGCTTATAAAAAATTAGGTAAGGTTAGTTCTTTGTAATTTTCTATTGGAAATAAAATAGATTATTTAATTTAGTGGTCAAAGTTTAGTCACAATGTTACACCACAAATTTTGATTTGTAATTATTTTTAGCTTTTATGTTAAAATTATGTTTTTGACATCAATAGATGATTATATGTCATTTGATATTTTGATGAAACTACAATGCAATGCGATGTGTTTCAATTTTAATGATTATTATTATTTAATCAAGAATATGATGTCGTGATTAATATCAGACTAACTATGTTATTGGATTTCTAAGTTGAATGCAGGATCGTATTCTTACCCTCCTAGAGGGAGAGGGAGAGAATCACTAGAGAGAGGAGTATAGACATGGCTAAAAAAACAGGTTAATTCCAATTGATTCAAACATACACACTCACATAGGTTTATGTATGAAGATCAGGTAAGTAACCCCAGTTTTTTCATTGAGTTTATTTTATGTTTTGGCTATGCTTGTTCAAGTCATAAGGCTAGGTTAAATATTATAGTCTTTGGCCTAGTCTTTTGCAATTAAAAGGTATTATGTTATTTCATCATCATCTTCACGATTGATCAATTTACATATGAATATTATTTGATTATTATCTAAATACATTCAAAATATATATATAATATGTATATATCTATATAAATATATATATGAAATATGAATAAATATATTATAATTGTATATATGTATAATACATATGAAATTATGTTGGCATACATATTCCAACGACCTATGGAAGAGTCGTGGCATTTTGAGGAAGTTAATCATGCGAATTAATGCATGTAATGGAAAGTAAATAAGTTCAAACTATTCCAACTCCCACATGAGGCTAAAACCTCCAACACAAGCTTGATTCCTGCCATAGAAAAATTCTATGAATGCCTACGGTGAGGCATAGTGGAGACTGGTCACTAAATTTCAGTTTCAAAATTATTATGAGTGTAACTAAGGGAAAAATTCTAGGTTAGCAAATTAGTAGCTAAATAAATCAAAACCCAAAGTAATAATGAAGCACAAAGGAGGAAATAACATGAAAACAAGAAAGATATCACCTTAAGTCTTCAACCTCCATGATTGACCTCCATTACACCTTCTCTATTTGCTGCAATATGAAGTTTTTCCTCAGATTTTGAGTGAGCAATATATGACAATGCCAAGACCAAAGTAAAATGTTGAAGGATTTGAGATGAAATGCAATACTATGCAACTATGCAACTAGTAAGCAACTATGAACTATGACTAAAATATGCCAAAATGCCAAAATGCTAAGATGTCAAGAGTGCCTAAGACAAGATTGCATAAGATGTAGATAGCATGAGGTGACAAAATGAGAGCAAAATTGTCATTTTATAGAAAATACAATTTTGGATAAATGGCCAAGATTGAAGATTGACAAATGCCCTAAAATTAATGGACAAGATTCAATGTGACAACCCACAATTAGGGTTAGGGAAACATTAGTTCAAATTTGAAATGAGTGGACAAGATTCAATTTGAGAAAATCAAATCAAGGGTTGACAATGCATGTGACAAGGAGATAAGAATGGCACAGAAAAAGAGAGAGCTGGAAAATCAAATAATATTAGAAATTACTTGATTTTTGGAGGAAAAAGGCTATTTTGAATTAAACATTAATTTAATTCAAAAGGTGGGGTCATGTGACAGTTTGTAGACACGAAAATATACTGATTGACATTGTGCATTTGATCGACTTACTAACATCGCTTCTTCTGAATCATCCCTCGGTCTAACCATTTAATCAAATTCCCCTATCTGATTAAATTCATCAATATTTGTCTCTTAATTAAATAAATCATTTTGTCTAATTAATTCACTTCTTTTGTTAATTAAATCAATCCATCTGATCTAATTATCCCTATTTAATTAAATAATCAATTTATTTGATTAAATCTCTGAATCTATCCATGAAATTAAATAACCTTATTTGGATTTTAATCTAACACCATCTCTTTTAATTAAATCAATCAAAATCCTTATTTAATTGTACTCTTATCATATTCACTCTCTTATTTGATTTAAATAAATCCATAAATTTGAGTCCAAATGGGTCACATCATCAACATCTCATTAAAATTAATTAACCCACTTGATTAATTTAATCTCATCTCATGTCACATCCTCTCGATAATGCAAGTTGCACATGAAAATAGATTTAATTAGATGAATGCGCCCGCTTGCGGCATATCGTTCTGATAAAGTCACACATTTG
>VDFB02189742.1:0-31193 GCA_007258455.2 Sequoia sempervirens
TTTTTGAATTTTAACCTCGGTAGGTTATTCTTTGAACCAACGTAGCAAGTGCATCACTTCAAAGAGGGGAAAAATGTAGACACGTAAAATGTACTGATTGACGGTACACATTTGATCCTAATTTTACTAACACCATTTCGTCCTAAATCATCCCTTAGTCTAACCATTTAATCAAATACCCTTATTTGATTAAATTCATCAATTTTTCTCTCTTAATTAAATAAATCATTTATCTAATTAAGTCATTCTCTCTTGTTAATTAAATCAATCAATCTGATCTAATTAATCCCAAGTCTCTATTTAATTAAATAACTCATTTTATTTGATTAAATCTCTAAGGTCATATTATTAAATTAAATTAATTAAACCTTATCTAATTTAATCTAACATCATCCCCTTTTAGTTAAATAAATCAAAATATTTATTTAAAACTAGGTCCAAATCATTTTCCTCTCAACTTTGATTTATTTAAATCCTAAAATCTAAGTCAAAATTGTCACATCATCTAATCCCTCATTAAATTAGTCAACCCTTGATTAATTTAATCTTAATCCATGTCCCATCCTCTATCTTTTGCCACTTGCACATGGAAATAGATTTAATTCATTTATTAAATCTCTATTTTCTCTTAACTTGGCATCTTTAGAGAATATTCCTTCAAATTTGAAATCCCTCCAAGTGGACTTTGTCCTTCCAACAAGACATTCATTCCTTTTTACATGTCTTAGTGCATTGAGCCAAGTGGCATTTAAGTCATTCATTTTTCCCTCTTACATGATATTTCACTATTTTCAAAATCCACCTAATTGCATTTATGGGCACATTCATCAAAATGTGCACATCCTTCATCCATTCATCTCTTGACAAGTGGCATCTTGCCATTGGTTGAAAGTTAGTCCCACATTGCTTCATTTTGGGCATTTCTCCATCTTGTCTCTCTATAAATAAGAGGCTTCTCTCCTCATTTGATCATCCACAACTTGAGCAAACTTACTATACTCATTTTCATCTTCAAGCATTAGCATTTTCATCAATTTCATCAAGGCATAGCTAGGTTATTGCAGGTTTTCTCCATGGAGTTCATTTGAAGCAATCACCAAGTGGATCAATCATCACCAAATCATCAAAATCTTGCATAGGAGTTGGGAAGGGGCCAATTTTCACATCAAATTGGCACCAACTCCCCCATAAGATCAAGAGTTTGCATGTTTTTAATACGATTTGATCTATCTCCTTCCTTTTTTTATTGTGTTCTTGCTTTTATTCCTATTTTGAGCATTGCTAATGGATTTTATGGGGAACGTTAATCTTGGCTTGCATTTGAATCTTCTAATGTGTTTGTTTGTTGTGTTGGTGCAAGTCTAGGATTGGGGTTCTACAAGAACTTTTTGATGTGTATGCAAATCTAAAACTAATCTCTCAATAATGGATTACCCAATAAAGGTTATAATGGAAATTTTAAATAAAAATATGAAAATCAAACAAATGTATTAAGAAAATAAATAACACTAGATTTATGTGGATAAACCCTTTTGAGAAAAAAACTCCACTAAAGAAATAGGACAACTATGCATTAATCTTGAATGAACAAGATACAATACGAAAAAAATTCACTTTACACTCTAACATTATTCTAACAACACTTAAGTATCTATAAAATATAATATCAAACAACTATCTCAATGTACTCCAATATATAGGCAAAGAGAGAGGAAAAATTATAAATAGATTAACAAAAACAATAGATGTACCAAAACCATACTATCATTAAAAAAACCCCAACCCACCTTGGAGAGCATATTCTAATAATAGTAAACATGATCAATGACTAACCCATGGACATCAAATAGGGTCAATTAATGAATCCTCAAATAGAAAGATAACTATAGAGGCATATTCAAACCATAACTACTGGACAACTCACATCTTCAATTGTAGACATATATTTTAAATTACACTAGTTCATCTAGGCCCCATCCATTATGATAAGATTATATATTCCTTCCTCTGAAACCTATAATTGAGAATATTAATTAAATAAATCTAAAGTCAAATATAATTGTCACTATAGTGATCCACCTCCATTTTGAATGCATATGATAACCAATACCGAGATTCTAAGAGAATATAAATTATAAACTATTTCTCCAATTGAACCTTAAACATATATGTACACCTTCCAAGAGTGTTGGATATGCATTAAATATATCTAGGATTTATAAGGTTAATGACAACTTAATCGGACTAACATTATTTCAATTAATATTAGACATCATAAATACATCCATAAGAATCATAAAATGAATTAAGTACAATGGCCCATGGTCTTCCTACACCAAGGGAACTTATCCATAGTCATTGGGTTCATGAGGGAATCAACAACATTTTTCTAAGTGTCAATATTTCATAATAAGACATTATTATTCTCTAGCATCCCTTGCATAAAGTGATATTGAACATCATCATGTTTAGTATGAGCATGACATGTATGGTACTCTTAGGCAATCAAATATCACTTTTACTGTCACAACCAATTCTAACAATGTTACAATCAAAACTAATGTTTGTACTAAGTCTTTGTGTTTTGTTGTAAATTGTTACCCATGACAATTTCACCTTATGTTTAGTCCACCCTTAAATTATTGGACCTAATTGAGTATTTAATTTCCTAAGTTATTCAATCTGTGGCCTATTTTTGACAATTTCTAAGGAATAGCAAGTGAGAATAAATTGCATTTATCTAATGCATTGCCCCCTTGATACTCTAGTTCCTATTGCATACCCTAAATTACCCTCATTTCTCTAAAATTTCTAAGTATAAGTTGTTGGTCCTAACCTGGGTTTTTAGAACCTTGTTAGGGTTCGACGAGGTTGTCACAACTACTTTCTAAACCAATATCTTTGAGAAGATTTATCTAAGGTTTTGGGAGTATTTTTAGGGTCCAACGGGATTCTCGTAACCACTTTAAGGCCCATCTATACAAAGAAGAACAAAAATCTGAAGGGAAGTTAGTTTTATGTCAGAACCCTTGAGAGGTTTTGAAACCTTTGTCAACTCTAAAAAGGGTTTCAAAAACCTTCTTGTTGCTTGAGGATAAAGGCGTTCACGAGTTAAGTTTGACAAGCTTTTGAAAGGGAAATTGTAAAGTGGTAAAGTTGGGGGTTCTTACAACTTTAGCAGACTCTGATGAAATATTTAAAACCTTTTTGTCTAGTTCGATAACAGTTCAAAGGTGGTAATTTTTAATATAGCTATAGATTAAAAAACCATGCCAAAGGAAAGCTACACATAAACATTTAACAAAGATCAAATTGTTGAAATCCATCACAATTTCAGGAAAAGAAAATAACACATAAGCCAAGATTATTGAACACAAAATTCTTTATATATTCATATGTATATATTTACATATATCATGTTACATTCAAAAAAATGTTACATTCAAAAAGAGGAGTATTCCTCATACTTAAATGCACAAAGTGAAATTGAGGATGTGAATACCCTCTACCACTTCGTGCAGTCATTTAATCTAAGCCAGCAAGAGTAAGTTCTCATTCGACTCTATGAAATGAGAAAACATTCCCATGTTGTTTTGCTCGAGACCAGTGTGAAGAAGGGACACAACTTCTTCAATGAGCTCGTGTTGAAGTGCAATCGCAATACAAATGGTGTCACTAACTAAACCGGTTCTCAAAAATTCACTGAGGCCTCTTATGGCTACCCTCACACTGGCTAAGTACTCAAGTTTAACTAGCCGCCCTGTAGCTCTCATGCCCCACTCTATATTACTTGAAGCACAAATGATGTACACAAAATGCTCTAGAAGCTCAGAATTTTGTACATGAACCAGGGCCAAAAAATTATCTCCAATAATCTTCCAGACTATGCATTCCTCCATGTTGTTTATTAGGAAGATGTCTTTCAGTCGGTCTGTCACTAAGCACCGAGTCCTACTGCACTCCACATTCTGAATCGACAAATTATCACTCTTTGAAGAGGCATCACTTGCAGTGCTTGACCTCTTGAAATGGAAAAATTAGAATGATGAAAATGAAGGTAATCTTCTTCGTATTTACAAAAGCAAAATGGTGGTGGGAGATAGATATCAAAGATTTTCTTGGGAATGACTAGCATCACAAGGACAACAACATTGGTCTCGAAATTAATGAAGGTAGCCCATGATGTGATGTAGTTTCATTAATTTCTCAAATTTAACAAGATCTAGTGATGTAGAGAAGGTCCTCCCCTTTGCACACCAACTCAAACACAATTTAGAACATGGATCTCACAGCAATAGTTCCACAACTCAACTTAATTCGATTACCAGCAAACAATGGTTTCATTAATTCAAAAACAAAATTACAATAGAAGAAAGGCAAGTTCTTTCATATACATAAGAGTTCTCCCTCATCTCTGTAAATCCCAATCTTTCCTGTGGCTCTTACTCAACTTATATTAGCTATCAAATGTTAATTTCTATAACCCAGCAACAGATTAATTGCACAATAAATTCACAGAAAGAAATCTGATTTATAACAATTAATACAACTGGGTTAATTAACAACTAATAACAGCGGAAGCAAAAATAACATGAAGCCAAACACAAAAAGACAATAACACAGATATACCCAGGAAACCCCAATGCGGGGAAAAACCTGCAAATGTTGGATCTTCTATTCAGCCTAACAGCAAACTTTTCTTTCGAAAATACAATATGAGTTTGCTACATCAATCTTGTATTTATGGAGCCTAGCTGCTTTACTTAGCGTGCAAGGAAAGAATCTTTCCTTGCTTTCTTTGGCTTTATTTACACATAAAATCACTCTAGGATTTATCTTATCCTCACAAACTCGGAAACATTCTATTTAAAGAATAAAAAAAACTGCTGTTGCTAAAAATCCAACTCGAATTGATTTAAAGCAAATCTTATCTTGAGTTGCTTTAAAGCAAATCCATATCCCACTTTTCGAGCTACAAAATCAACACTCCCTCTTAGCGAGGAAAGTGTTACGCACTACACCAACGTCACACGAAAATTCAAACTTGCTCTTCATCAGGCCTTCCGTGGGGATGTCACGCTATTTGTTAGATGGTGAGATGTAATTGAGCTTCACTATCCCCTTCTCCACCTGATCACAGTGAAGTGGTACTTGATCTCAATGTGCTTTGACTTGTCATGGCTCTTGGATTCTCGAGAGAGTTTGATGCAACTCGATTATCCACGATTAAATGGTATAGGATCCAACTCGATTAAGAGCCGATAGAAAGTTTCCCAAAGCGGATAGCCTCACAGCCAGCCATGCTGGCTGCCATATACTCGACCTCTGCGGAGCACTTCGGTGGCTGACTTACATTTCTGCTGTACCAAGAGGCGCTCACGATCCCAAACTGAAGCGCACGAAGTGCTCTTTTGATCAGCTGTACTAACTGCCCAATCTGCATCAGTAAACCCTTGAGCTTCACTCCATCCTGCTGAACATACTTCAGCCCATAATCAACTGTGCCTTGGAGATATCTCAAAACATGCTTCGTAGCTATCCAGTGCACACATTTAGGTTCCACCATAAACTGGTTGAGTGAGTTCATTGCAAAACAAATGTCTGGCCTGGTGTTGACCAAATACATAAGAGAGCCTATCAACTATCTGTATAAAGTCAGGTCCACTGCCTGCGATCACGGAAACATCAATCTTCTTCCAATTGGTCACAAATTAGTTGACATAGACTTCGGTTTCCATCGATAAGCTTCCAAGAGATATCAATTAATTACTTCCCTTGTCCAAGGAAGATCTCTCCCTCTTTTACGCCACAACTCCAATCGAGTAATGCATCAACCCCAAGTCCTTCATCTCAAACTCTCACGCCGCAGATCAGCTTCTTGATGTGCTATGAGCTCCTCTGACCACGTGAGAAATAGGTCATCAACATATAACAACAATATGAAGTTCACCCTTCACTTTGGAACATAGTACAGGGTTTGAATCTACCTCACTCTTGATGGAAACCCACACTCGCAAGTAACTATCAATACGTGAATACCAGCCTAGAACTTTGCCCGAGTCCATCACGGTGCTCTTTTCAGCTTGCCTTACATAGGGAGATCCCTCTCATATTAGCCCAGAATAACCAGTTGCTCTATGTAAATCTCTTCCTCAATCACCCCGTTGAGGAAGGCTGTCTTTACAGCCATCTGATGAATCCTCCAACCCATCTGTGCTGCTATAGAAATGATAGCTCTTATGGATGAGTATCTGGCTACTGGAGCAAAAGTCTCATCATAGTCGACTCCTTCCTTCTGTGAAAACCCCTTAGCCACAAACCGGGCTTTGAATTTTTCCACACTACCATCTGCAGCATGCTTAATCTTATACAGCCATCTCGAGCCCACCACAGACTTATCTTTTGGTCTTGGTACTACCTCCCACACACTGTTCTTCATGATGGAAGAATACTCTTCCACCATGGCATCTTTCCACACTTGGTGCTTGGATGCCTCCTGAAAGCTGGAAGGCTCTACTTTAATTAATTCACTCATAAGAGCAACATAATCTGAATAACGTCTGGGAGCCCTTCTTTGTCTGACTGAATTTTGAGGATCACCTACGTATTCTTGAGCTTCTCTCAATGTCTGCTCAGCTGCCCTATTTCTCCTCTTCTCACTCATAGGAATCTGAGGCTGAGGAATTATTTGTTCCTCTATCTGATCATCCTGCTTGTTCTGCTCTCCAGCTTGTGTTACTGAAGTTTGAGGGATTTGTGCTACCTCAACTGTGGATGATTGTTCCTCCTCATTCATCAAGTTACTTGACTTTTGAAGAGCCCTCTCTTCCTCAAATTTCACATCTCTGCGAACCACTGTTTTCCTGAGAGCAGGAATATAAACTCTATAAGCCTTAGAAGTTTCACTGTACCCAACAAGGATACCCTTCTCTGCAGTAGGTTCCAACTTGGTTCTCTTCTCAACAGGAATGTGACAATACACAAGACATCCAAAGATGCGAATGTGCCCCAAATCTGGTTTCTTACCAGTGAACACCTCTTCTGGAGTCAATTTTCCCAACACTTTGTGAGGGCTCCTATTCTACAAATACACAGCTGTGTTGCAAGCTTCTGCCCATAAGAACCAAGGCAGATCATGATCATGAAGCATGGCCTTGGCTGCTCCAACGATAGCTCTATTCTTTCATTCAGCAACCCCATTTTGTTGAGGGTTGTACCAAACTATCAACTCTTTCTTGATACCTTCCTGAGCACAACAATCTTTGAAGGCATTCGAGGTATACTCGCCTCCATTATCAGACCTCAGTATCTTGATCTTCTTCCCAGTTTGGTTCTCCACGAGAGCCTTAAACTCTTTGAACCTACTGAAGACCTCATCTTTATTCTTCATGAAATATATCCACGTCTACCTAGAGAAATCATCAATGAAGGTAACATAATACTCATATCCATTCAAGGATGTTGTTGACATAGGTCCACACACATCTGAGTGTACAAGATCCAAAATCCCTTTGGATCTAGTGTCGCTGCTTGGAAAACTGGTCTTGGCATATTTCCCAAGAGCACAACCCTTGCACACCTCATGCTTTTCTGTCTTCATCCCAGGCAGCCCTGTCACTATTTCCTTAAGAATATTAAGTGCTCCATGGTGAAGGTGAGCCATCCTCCTGTGCCATAATTCTCCTATCCCTTTACAGCTACTAACCACCGCATGTGCTGGCTCAAACTGTAACCGAAACAAGCTGCCATGCCTGACACCAATCACTTTTGCAATCTTGGAATCTTTGGGACGAATATAGACTTTTCCCCTCTCAAAGGTCACAATGTAACCCTTGTCTTCCACGGCAGAAACTGAGATTAAATTCTTTGTCATGCCAGGGACATACAACACATCCTCCACCAACAAAGGTTTGCCAGACTCCCTCTGAAACTTGACGGTGCCAATACCAGTTGCATGGTACTTGGCATTGTCTCCGAGCTCAATATAGAAATCCATCTTCTTCTCCTCCAACTTGGTGAAACATTCTTTGACTCCCGTCATGTGGCGAGAAGCCCCACTGTCAATATACCAAACCCTGTTGGCAATTGAACTTGAGAGACAAGCAATGAGTGAAAACTCATTCTCAAATTGTGATGCAAACTCGTCCACCTCTGCTGTAGCAGCAAATTGCTTCTTCTGCTTGTCCTTATTTTTCTTATTCGGACATTGACTGGCATAGTGACCCATCTGATGGCAGCAAAAATATTTAATCTTGCTCAGATCTTTCTTCTTCCCACTCTTGGAAGAAGAACCTTCCGATTGCTCTTTATTGGACTTCTTCTTACCCTTGCTTGCAAGAGCAAGATTTTCTTCATCTTGAACCTTCTTTGTCTGATCTCCTCGATGAGCACCTTCACAGATCTCCTCCTGAACAAAATCATCCCAAAGTCTTGCCCAATCAGGTAGCCGATCTCTGCCGACAACACACTTGACAAACACTTCCCAGTGCTTTGAAAAACCATTCAAGGCTATACACACCAACTCATCTTCTTTAATCGTCTCTCCAACAATAGCAAGCTCATCCCTGACCTGTGTCAGTTTGGACAAGTAAGAGGTCACACTCTCACCTTTGGACATCTTGGTATTATGCAATTTGTCCTTGAGCATCATCTTACGACTCTGATAGTCGCTCTGATAAAGTTTTGTGAGCGTATCCCACATCTCCTTGACGGTGTCTTTCCCTGATAAATGAGGAATTAAATGATCTCTTACTCCATCCAGGATAATCCTTTGAGCTTTGGCCTCTTTGACTTCATGCGAATCTAAGGCAACAGGATCATTTGTTGGTGGAGTCACTTCTGTGCTAGCATAGGTCCATAGCATGTTCTCCTTGAGAACAGATGTAATCCGAACCTTCCACTGCAAGAAGTTAGACGCACCCTCGAGCCTGTCCTCGTATCGAACACTGGTTGCCATAGCCACAAAAGAATTGGAGACGAAAATCTGATGACTTTTTTTTTTTTTCTTGAAATCTGCGTTACAAATCTTGGCTTCGTATTCAGAGTTTAGAGCTCTGATACCATGTTAATTTCTATAACCCAGCAACAGATTAATTGCACAATAAATTCACAGAAAGAAATCCGATTTATAACAATTAATACAAGTGGGTTAATTAACAACTAATAACAGCGGAAGCAAAAATAGCATGAAGCCAAACACAAAAAGACAATATACGGTGTACCGAAGGCAATCGCGAGGAAAAACACGCAAATGTTGGATCTTCTATTGACCCTAACAACAAACTTTTCTTTCGAAAATACAATATGAGTTTGCTCTGACAATCTTGTATTTATAGAGCCTAGTTGCTTTACTTAGCGTGCAAGGAAAGAATCTTTCCTTGCTTTCTTTGGCTTTATTTACACATAAAATCACTCTAGGATTTATCTTATCCTCACAAACTCGGAAACATTCTATTAAAGAATAAAAATCCTGCTGTTGCTAAAAATCCAACTCGAATTGATTTAAAGCAAATCTTATCTTGAGTTGCTTTAAAGCAAATCCATATCCCACTTTTCTAGCTACAAAAATAAACATCAAACTCTGAAATTATATTCACATTCTTTCCTCTACTCTTATTAGCTATCCACTGTCTTCACACAAACAGTTCTCTCCTCTTATCTGCGCACCTTTCTTTTCTCACCACAACGTCCCCAATCTCTTTTCACTGTTGTGCACTCACTTTCCTCTACCGCACCTTACTCTCCTCAGTTGCACCTCTCACATGTTGTTCCTTTTACTCTCCTTAGCTGAGCTTTAGATGTTTCTTTTTGTGCCTTATTCCTTTAATTCACACCTGAGTCTTCCTTCTCTACGCCATGCGCCTTCTCTCCTCCTTTCTTTGTTCCGCAGCCCTCTTTTCAAATTATGCGCTTTGTTCCCTCCTCCATTCCTACGTGCAACCCACAGTGTATATGTCCCCTCACTTTTCTATCTTCTCCTCTAAGCTGCGTACTTTCTCTTAGTAGTTGCACCCTTTCATTCCTCTTTTCAACACAACTTTATCTTCCTTGTGTGCCCCTTAATCTTCTTCCTCTCGATCTTGCACCCATTTCTTAGTTAGATGTATGTCTTGGTGCTTATGCGCAACCCCTGCTATTCTCCTTTTTCTTATTTTTTTAAAACAGGAATATATATTCCATTCAAAGCCACGACCCCTCCTTGCTTTGAAGGTGAAAAGGCAGTTTAAATACTTTAGTTTCAAAATTGATTCCAAGATTTATTTGCTGCCTCCCCCCCAATCGATTCATCTTCAAATCTACCAGTTTATTTGTGGAAAGTTTCCAAAGCCTTTGTCCAATTAGGGCAGTCAAAGCTACCATTGATGGATGCCTTTGACCGATCACATTTAAGCCATGAGGTTGTTGTCAAAAGGTGGAGGAGCTTCGCTTTACACCACCCAATAACACTAGCATAAAATATTTCTCTGAGATATATTTGCTTTCACCTTTGCCTCGCTATAGTGTCATAGTGAAATCAATGAAATTTAAGAGGTTTAGGCACTGTTTAGAATGAGAGAGACCAAAAAACCAAAATCAAAACTGAAAAATAAATTACAAACTCTTTTTGGGTGATGCTGATTGCATGCGCTTAGGTGCTCCTGCATTATTTAGGTTCAAGTGGCATTCTTTGCTAGGGAAACTTACACGAGCATAATCACAAAGGTATATATACATTAAATACAAATTTGAAGGTTGCATGTCGCCCACACGTACCTTAAGTCATGGGGCTGACATACATGCAACAATGCTTCATTCACCTATCAAAATCAAATGAAGAAGATTAATGTAATTATGACTTGTTTAAAATTAGTCATAAATGTTCTTTGGATCTCGGTTACTTAAAATTAGGTGATGGTTTACGAAACCGTTGTTTGGAAAGATGACAATTACTTTAACGACCAAGATTCAAGAATGGGGAGCCTATAAATTTATGTTTAAAGGAATTTTACAAGGTTCAATTTCCAAGTTCTAAATAACACTTTTATGTAAAGGAAATGGAGGAACAATTTTGAACTGATTTTAGTTTCAAAATATTTTATGTCTGTGAATATTGAATTAGTTTGTGAGATTAAACAATGTTCAAAGTTTCATCCTTTGTGAATGAGAGCTTCATAATGTTACATTTACCTATTTGAAATTGAAATTGGTTCTTTTGGAAAATATTTTATTGGCTAGTGTAATTTTGGTCTTTGTGTCAGGAGGTTAATAATTTGATTTAGCTTATCGCATTGATCTCATGGTTATCGGTTAATGTTAGTTCACCTTTCTTGCTTTTTGTTTTAAAGCATACCCATTTTTAGTTATGTATAACCTTCGAGGGAGTTGTACCTCATTAAAAATTCAGAGGAAAGTCACAAATGGAATTGTGATCTTTCATTGTTGTTAGTGACTTTTCTCTTATTATTAGGGGTTATGGAGTTAAAAATTAATGTATTTCCATAAGGGAAAATCCATTTTCTAACAAATTTTTGGTGACTATGTTGGGGAATCGAATGAGACATTATAAAGGTTGTCTTGTCATGCACCAAAATGGTCCTACCACATGAAAACATTTTTCCTATATGCTTCAACCAACCAGATCTTGATTGGATGCAAGTTGAGTAGGAAGATATTATTTCACAATTGAGTACCCTATCCTAGAGGTATAGGAGTGTTGCAGATTATATGAGAGAAAATTTCATACTTGAAGAGGAAGAAGAATGAGCACAACGACCAACCAGAAGGGTAGCTGAGAGGGCTCCAAGGATTGAAGTTGTATGGTATCCTCACCCTCAGCCTCATCCAAATTGTAATCAAAACCCTCCACCCAATCCAAACTTTCCCCCAAGGAATTGATTTACAAAAAAAAAGAAAAATTTTGGAGGTAGGAAAAGCATCCTTGGAATAAAGAAATTACTTTTCCTAAAAGGAAGTTGGCGACTTTGTAAATTCCCTTTAGTAACAAACAACAATTTGTATGATGGTCATTGCAAAAACTCGGTCTTGGAAAAATTGTTTTGGACCCTTAGCTCTACCTCGGTATAACGTCTTACCCTAAGGATCTAGCAAGAATTTCTTGAAATTCGTCGATGAAAATTTACAAGATCCTAAAAAACATATTGGGGTATTTATTATTGCATGTGGAATCCTAGGAGTTTAAGATGAAGATGTGTTTGTAAGGTTGTTTGTTGAAAGTCTTGTCGAGTGTGTTGTTGAATGGTTCAGAAGTTTGGAATACAAATGTATAACTGGTTGGAGTAGTTTGGACAAAATATTTCTTAATAGGTTCAAGGGTGCAATTGACATTGGCTTCTTGTTACACAATTTCTTTCAAATTAAAAAGAAGGAAGAAGAAATAATTTGTGATTTCATATATTGTTTCAATAGGGACCTGCAATGGATTCCTCAACTTGAGCAACCAAGTAAGTTGAATCAGTTTCATGTTTTTATTTTAGTATTGCATCATGAAGTTCAATTTGTTCTAAAAAAGACAAGGTGCGTGGTATTGAACAAGCACAATAAGAGGCTATTAGTATTGAATATGATTTAATTTTATTTGGATTATGGAAATAAAGTTGTATTGAAGAACGTGCTCCAACTGATAATACATAGAAACGTAAGGTTTTGAATTTTCAAACCCCGCGTACTCTAAAATCTTCGTACCCTCCAGTTGAAAATACTAACCTTACCGTCTTCAATCAAGAACACTTAGGAATTTATGCAATAGATGATGAGGAAACTCAAACTCATGATGTTGAGTCATACAATTTGAGCTCTAAAAGAATTGAGGATGACTCTAGTTCGTCAAGTGAAGAAGAAGACTACTCTCCCCGGATACAACCTCTGAATATAGTACATTTTGCTTACACTGAAATATCTACTTCTAGTATGAGTACTTTGAACCTTGGAGAAAATTATCAATTACCAATATCTTTATATATTCCTGAATTGAAAGCCTTCACTTTTAAAGACATTGATATAAAATCATTAGATGTTTTGGGGAATGTTGGAGATCCACCCATTGAGAAAAGGATTAGTTGTGATTTGATGGGTGCTATTTCCCAAGCCAATATATGGCCTAGATCAAAAGAACGGGATATAATTATCATTCCAGACTAGTGCTCAGAAGCTTTAGATAATGATTTTTATGGCAGATAAGGTGGGAATATGAAGATACCCATTCCCAAAGAGGTAGATAAAGTGAGAAATCAATCTCCAAATGAGGAAAGTAGATCACGTAGCACCTCTCCATCATCAAATATGGCTATTGAATTAGAAGACAAGGTTCATAAAAAAAGGTAGTTATAGAAACTCTTGAGAAAATAGGAGCATTAAGGGATCGAGATAATATGGAGTGATTCAAATACTCTAATCATCTTTTTATATTGGACAAATCCTATGAAGTTAGGGATAATCCTCTATTCGAGTTCTCAAATCCTAAAATACCTTTTCCTTATAGCAACAAGATGTGTAAAAGGATTGATTGCGAGCATGAAAATAATGAGAAAAGTTTGAGATGATGAAACATTGGAATACAAGAGGATTGGAACAAAAATAGAGTGTAGAAGATCGTCTTAATATGATAACTTTTATTCACAATTAGAAAAATGTGGAACCCTTACTTTTAGGAGGAAGAATAGATGTACTAAGATTTGAGTCATGAGAAGATGAAGATATTGTTGACTTTCTCTTTGTGCATATTTGTCCTTGATGCCAAAACTGAGAATGACACTTTGATCTTGGCATGTTTATGACTCATGGTGGCACTTTGGTATTGGATAGAATTATGGCTTTGGTTTACATTTAGATTTGTTATATCCTGTGATACTGATCAGGTTGAGCTTCATGTGTAGATAAAGGCTATCTTGCTTATACAGGTGATTGTATTGTTACATCAGTACTCAGATGGAAGGTAATATGTTTTTTGGTCCTATGGTATTTGGCTTCAGTTCACTTGAGGAATACTGCTTGCTCACAGGGTTGATACACAATCAGATTTGTATTCTTGAGTTGGCTATTGTATATAGTTTCATCAACATACATTTGGGCCATAACATTTTACTTGGGTTCAATATAATATCAGGCTTCTATTGCATATATTATAGTTTGTTTTAAAGTGCATAACATCTTGCACTTAAGCCAACCCTTCATAATGGTTATTTTCATATACGATTTGTTAATGTTTAAAATTCAAGCCATTTAAATGGTTGTTGGTGAACACCTTTGGGCTTTACTTCATTTCATACCGAGCTTACCATATATTGGTTTTTTACCTTTATACTCATATTTTTGTTAAATGCTAACATTTAGAATTATGGACATCAAGTGTATATCTTATCTAATGTTTTTGGCTGACCATTTTGCATGGTATTGGGCTCCACTTAAGATTTGGCATCGACATTGATATATATCTCAATGAAATCGGGTTTCACTTGGCTTTGGCAGCAACATAGTCAAAGATTGACTTGGTTAGTCGAATGTTCGAATGATTGACTTTCATGGAATTACATGTGAGCAGTGATTTGGCACTTGATTATAGCATCATGTTGTCGGTATTTGTTGGAACTCAAAATGATTTCAATTCAGCTCGTGGACTTCAAATGATTATTGTTTTTTTGTTGAGTACTCAATGAAAAGAAGACTAGGGTAAAACAAGTGATAATTTCATTTTTGCTCAAACCCTAGTGCCGCCATGTTGAGATTTCAGTCACAAGGTTGAGCAAGCTTGTGGTATTTTGATCTGGTTTTTAGTTATACTTGTCTTTGATGGATGGAAAGATAGTTGGTGGTCTTCGCTTGAGCTAGAAGCAGAAGTTTGGAAAGTTTTTCATGAAGATCTTCACGGATTTTGTTTGCAGGTTAAATCCACCATGACATAGGTAATATCTATGCATTATTTTGATCTTTCAAAGGTAAATCTGGTAAATGAAAAGTAAAAGAGGAAAAACCTTGATTCAGTTTTGAACAAATTTCTTTTACTTTGTTTTGTAATGAAAAAGAATAAAGTTTAGGGTAAAAAAAATGAATGAAGAATTACTTCATTTCTGGTTATTGATTTTTCAGTTTTAAAACAAAAATTACTTTTTCAAATTTGTGATTTCGAAAGAGGAAAGAAAAAAATTATAGTTGAAAAAATGTGGTTTTATTTTGTAACTGTAATTTGTATTTTTTACAATGGAAACCCTAACTCGAGTGTTTGTTTTGAACTTGAGTTTGATAGGTTGGCTCAAGGGTTTCAATTTTATTTTCTCTATAAATTCATGGCTTTAAGCCATTGTTCGAATTGGAATGTATGAGGAAAATACAGAGCATTTGTTGGTCATATCATTGTTATATCTGCAATATTTGAGAAGAGGAAAGAGGGTTTTTATTTTGTGAAATCTCTAGTTCTTATAACAGAGACATCATTTAGATTTATGAGAAATTAAATTGTGGTACTATTATGAATAGTACATATTGGAGATGGAATGTTTGAATTTTTTTTTTGTTTATGTATTCATTAGTGATTTTGGGATTGCAAATAAAGTGCAGTTGTAAGGTCATTAGTGTTTGCATTTTTAGACAGTGACTTTGTGCATTGAGGGGTTGGTGCTCCTATGAAGTTGGTGCTTCAAAACAGGTGTTGAGTTGTTGCTCCACCATTGTTACAAAGTTGGTGCTCTTTGTTTAATAACAAGGAATTTTAGAGAGTGGTTTTTCATACCCCATGAGGGTTTTTCCATTTAGGAAATCTTTGTGTTATGTGATGTGATTTTGTCTCTCATTCAGTTTCACATTAATGTGCTCATTCAATTGATCAATGCTCTGATACTTTTAGTGAGTTCAAAAGGTTCATATTTCAAAATGTTCAAGTCTATCATGCAAAGTTTAAATTGTTCAAATCTAATTTTAAAAAGCCTTTTGTAAAGCAAGTTAAATCTGCATTGGGAAAGTTGTAGTTTTGTTTCAAAATCATAAATAATATTGTTCACACATTAATTGAACAATATCATATGATTCTCTTAACATAAGTTGTAAATGTTACTCAAGTTTCATGTCATTCTGATCTAAAGTGTTAATGTTCAATTGCATAAACATATCTGCCACATTGGGTTAAAATTGGTAAAAAGTTTCATTGTGCTTTCAAAGTCAAAAGTTAAAATTATTTCACTCTGACTCACCCCCCCTCTCAAAGTGAATCCACTTCCAACAGATATTGTTGGAGAGACTCTTACAAAGTTTGTATGTATTGAGAAAGGTGGGGAAATTCAAAAATTTTAGTCATCTGAAACATAGAAGAAACAAGGTCAATATTTTTTCCCTTACCCTCCTGATGAAGGGGAATTCAATCAAGACACTGGATTCTTAAAGAAGATTAATTGGAACATGAAGAGTGACATACAAGACTATGTTTATCAGGAAAAGGACATAGATAATGAGGAATGACTATTCTAGAATTTATTAATTTACAAAAATTTCTCATATGGAATAAATGCCTTGTGGACATGTTTACTTTCCCTTGTTCTCCATAAGTTATATGGAAATGCGTATTTTTTCCAAAGTAGGTCATTCTTCTTGAAACATAGGAAAAATGTGTGAGGTGAATCAATAATGATAGAAAAATGGGGTATGATGCACTTATTTTCCTTATTTCATTAGGAAAAAGAGATCCCTTGGGGCAAGATTGACTTTCAACCCTTAGGTGAGTCAACCTTGGTGGAGATCTTGTTGTTTTCCTTATGACTTAGGATGGGGTAAATCAGCCTGAAATGCACTTTTGGGAGATGGATGAAAAATACTAAATGAATGCAATGGTACAATGTAATACATGAAACCTCTAAATTAAACCTTAATTTGATAGAATCCAGAAAGCAATCACAGATCTAAGAAGGGCTTGATTTTATGCACCTGTGATAAAAAGGTTGTGTTGAGTGTCCTCTTGGGACTCATTCACCCAAGGGAAAATGGGTCTTGCTATAGGGGTTGAAAATTTTCTTTCACAATCCTTTGGTCCTATGTTTGCACTCTCAAATCCTCCAGGTTTCACAGTCAGAAATTTGGAAATAAATTTTGAAAGTGAGTTTTTGTGGCTTGAAAACAACTTTTGCAACTTTGAAATTTTTGCAATTTTGCTCCTTTGATAGATCTTCAATCCTTCTTCAATCATTCTTCAACCTAAGATCTACAAAACACATAAGAGGGATTTTTTTTGTTTGCTTTTGGTGAATGGGGGTTTTCCTTGGCCAAACCTCATTTTTGTAATCAAACCTTGAATTGAAACAATGGAACATGAAAGGAATGATGAATGAAAAATCGATATGTTACAACTCACCAAACCCTTAATTTGAAACCCCTTGAAGTACTAAAACTTAGTAGATCTCTCCAAGTTCTTGATCTTGCATGAAATAGCTTGATTGGATGTTGACTTTGATGCTTGAATGCTTGAAACCTACATCACAATGTTAGCTCCAAAAACATGCATTGCTTGATAACTTTGACATGATGCTTGAGATATTGAATTTTGCGACAAATGCTTGAGAAATCTACTCTTGAACACCTTTGATAATAATTTTAGCTCTTGTGAAATTGGAATAATCTTTCTCATGAATTTCATAGGATTTGAATTGATAAAAAGACCTTACTTTTATAGACAATTTTCTAATTTCCCAAAAATTAAACAGTAGAATCTGACATTTGAATTTGAATTTGGGATCATATAAAGGCCACCAAAAATATATTCAAATTTTGAATTAAGCAACCAAAGGGGACCCATTCACCCAAGGGCAAATGGGTCCTAACCTAAATTGCTAGGACCTATTCATTTCGAGGTGTTAAAAATGATAATTGCATTAATTAAATCACAATTCCCCTTTCAAAAATTGCAATTAATTAGGCTTGTAGATGCATAATTGGGCCAATTAGAGGCTTAATTAAGTACAGTTCATTAAGGGACCCAAACATAGTGTGAAAATGTAAAGGAATACATTTTTTGACACTACACTTCTCATAAGCAGTAAATGGCTTTGCATGATCGACTTAATTCCTCTGGCAGAGGTAGGGCTTCCCCTACCATGTACATATTTTTAAATTTTGGTGTGTTATTAGTTTAGGTATTTCCTTGTTTGGTTTGTTTCTAGCTTGTTTTGGTCCTCTCATTTCATACTTGACTTTGTGCCCAATGGTTTAATATTGGTCTACTATCATGCTTCTAGGCTCCTTACTTCATCTTTACAATCTTTGTCCCTAGTCAGAGCCATTGTTACTCCAATTCCTATCAAATACCCTAAATTACCCTCATTTCTCTAAAATTTATAAGTATAAGTTGTCGGTCCTAATCTTGGTTTTCAAAACTTGGTCGGGGTTTGACGAGGTTGTCACAACTTCTTTTTGATCCAATGTCTTTGAGAAGATTTATATAAGGTTTTGGGAGTATTTTCGAGGTTCGATGGGATTCTTGTAACTGTATCAAGGCCCATCTATACAAAGAAAAAAATGTTAAAGGGAAGTTAGTTTTATGTAAGAACCCTTGAGAGGGTTTGAAACCTTTGTCGTCTCCCAATAGGGTTTTGAAAATATTCTTGTTGCCTGAGGATATAGGTATTCATGGTTTAAGTTTGACAAGCTTTTAAAAGGGAAACTGCAAAGTGGTAAAGTTAAGGGTTCTTACAACTTCAGTGGACTCTGATGAAATATTCAAAACCTTTATGGAGTCCGATGACACTTCAAAGGTAGTACTTTTCAATGTAGCTACATAATAAACAACCATGCCATAGGAAAGCTACATATAAACATTTAACAAAGATATAAATTGTTGAAATCCACCACAATTGCAGGGAAAGAAAAGAACACAAAAGCTAGGATTATTAAACACAAAACTCTTTATATATTCATATGTATATATTTACATATATCATGTTACATTTAAAAAGAGGAGTATTCTAGTACACTTAAATGCACAAAGTGAAAATGAGGATGTGAATCCCCTCTACCACTTCCTGCAGTCGTTCAATCTAAGTCAACAAGAGCAAGTTCTCATTCAAATCCATGAAATGAGCAAATAGTCCCATGTCATTTCACTCGAGACTAGTGCAAAGAAGGGCCACAAGATCTTCAATGAGCTCATGTTGAAGTGTAGTGGCAATATAGATGGCGTAACCAACTAAAATAGTTCTCAAAAATGGATTGAGGCCTCTCAGGGCTACCCTCACACTAGATAAGTACTCAAGTTTAATTAGTCACTTTCCAGCTCTCATGCCTCACTTCACTTTACCTGAAGTACAAATGATGTTATACACAAAATGCTCCAAAAGCTCAGAATTGTATACATGAACTTGGGCCAAAAAATTCTCTCCAACAATATTTTGGACTACACCTTCCTCCATGTTGTTTGTTAAGAAGATGTCTTTTAGTTGGTCTACCACTAAGCACTGATTCTGACTACACTCCATATTCTTAATCGATAGATAATCACTCTTTGAAGAGGCATCACTTGCAGCACTCAACATCTTGAAATGGAAAAATAAGAATGTAAAATGTTGAGAAAGATGGTCCTTAAATAATAAGGGGGTGTTTTCTCTATGTTAAGGGAATTTCATTAGGAAAGATATCACAAAGTGTAAAGATAGGCTTTCAACCTTAATGGTGAGTCAATCAGACCTAGATATCAATCCTTAAGACAATAAGATAGATCTAAAACCAAATTAAAATGATATTCAATGCTTAAACTAAATAAACAATAAGACCTAATACATTAAATACAAATTGTTGAAAGTACAAAAACTGAAATCACAGTTTTTGGGTAGATCTGAGAAGGGTTAGGACACATGCACCTGTCACCAAAAGTTAGTTTTGAGATTTGATGAAGGATAGATTCACCCTTGGGTGAATGGGTCCTAGTTAGGGCATTTGAAAATACTTTTGGAAATCCTCTAATGTTGGATTTTAGCTTCTTTTTTTCACAGGTTCCATTGTTGGAAAGCCAAAAATAAAGTTTGCAATTGAGTTTTTGTGTCTTGACAACAATGATGACAACTTATGCAACAATGAAAAATTTCTCTTCAAGATCTTCAATCCTTCTTCAACCTGTAATCTGTACGTACACAAAGAGGGAAAATTTGTTTTGTTTGAATGGGGGTTTGCCTTAATCAAACCCCAAATTTGGTAATTAAACCTTAATAGAAATATAATGGAAAAGGATAAGGAAATGATGAATGAACAATGCTTGCTACAACTCACCACCCTTCAGTGGCTTCCCTTAAAGGATTGAAGTAAAACACATCACTCTAAGGAACTTGATATTGCTTTTCTTGATGGATTTGGAAACTTGAAAATGCTAGGATACTTTAGGATCAACAATGCATATTAGCCTTCACAAGATGACATGAAAACACATAAGCTTGAACATGATGTTAGGTTCTTGAATGTTGCAACAAATGACTGATAAATCTTCTCTTGAATTCTCTCGATAATAATATTTTCTCTTGAAAATATTTGATCATGTGTGGTAGAATGTTGCTTAGATTTGAATTTATAAAAAGACTAGGTATTTATAGATGTTTATCTAATTTCCTAAAAAATTGATTCTAAAATCTAACAATTGCATATTGAATTTGAATCATTAAAATGTCGCTGCCAACATATTTAAAAATGGGTCCTAGGACTTAAAGGAAAGGGTGAATGGGTTTTGGTGTTAAAGGATGGAGGACAACTAAGAGGGGGGGTGAATTAGTTGTCACAAAAATTCAAACTTGAAACTTCAACACATATCCATTCCATAATCACATTGTTATGTTATTAAGCATAAGCAAGAGATACAAAACATAAAGTAAGATAACACACTAAACACTAGATTTTACATGGAAAAACCAATGAGGGAAAAACCACGATGAAGATTAACTCACAATATAAAGTTGTTCTAGAATATAAAAATATAAGGCTCACTGTTAAGGGCTCACTGCCCAGAAAGGACTCACTGTCTAAATACAAAAGCTCACTGCTTACAGGGAGGATCACTGCCTACAAAAGGATTTACAGAACATTAGAAGGCTTTATAGCCAAAATTAATTGAGAATAGTGCACCTAACAAGTGTTGATACAGTTCTAGTGATGCTCAATATACTGAATTAACACACTTCATTATGTTCGTTCACTTTTGCATACACTATCACACATCAACTGCTACATCCACACAATTAATCTTCAACTCTATCTAATATATATACTTGACTCAACCATAAGCATCAATTAGGTTAGCCTAATTAGATGCACATCATATTTACTAAAAATATTAACAATCGGCTTCAAGTAATCACAAAATCTTCCCAACACACTACATCAAGTTGGCACAGACCTAGAATAGGTCGCACATATATCCGCAAACAAAAAATAATTCACCATTCATTAGGTTGGCCAAGGATAGACCTAATAACACATTTGCAAATATCAGAGAAATATCGATACATCATACGAGCATTTGGATACATAAGATCTTGAATGTACATGCTTCTGACATCTATAAACCTTTTCCCAAAACCACAAGTAGTAACAGTCAACTGCGAAGGAGTGCAGACAAGAATACAAGAAAATAGCACCAATATCGGTTTAGATACTAGACCAAAATACCGGATCAGGTGCAACCTTAAACTTGTAATCATACTCATGGTGATATCAATGACAACACAAAACTGCAAAGATAGTCAATCTTCTTCGTTTTTCCAACAATCTCCCCCTTTGTCATTGATGGCAACATGTAACAAAACTTTTCCTTCAAATTCTCCCCCTTTGACATCAATGGCAAAGGTTGGCCAAAAAGGATGTGCACAAAAATTTGAACATGGTGACATCAAAAGATTCCAAAACATAAAAAGCTTCCAAACGAACAAAAATTTCTTCTCCCCTTTTTCTTCTCCACAACAAGAACAACAAAAATAGAACATTTGGGATTCAAGTAAAAATGACACTCTTCACCTGAAAAACTTTCTTATATCTTTCCTCAAGAATTGGATGCAGTTTCTTCCAGTTAAATGTGGCTGATTCCATCTGAGTGCAGATGCTTTCCAATATGCCCAATAGAGTAAAAGATGGTGAACAATATGAACTTTGTCCTTCAACATCTTCAGCATCAATAAGAATTTTGGAAAGATGGTCTAACCGGACCTCAACAATCTCCTTAAGGAGCAAAAAGTATTAACTACATCATCTCTTTGTCTCTGCACAACAACCAGTTCATCTTGTAGTTCACCAAATTTCAATCTTTTCTTTCCTTCTTTATCTTCAAATATGTCAAAACTCTTTCCAATACTGTTTACTTCTGACTCAATTGCTTCGATTTTACTTCTGAAATTGTCTACTGCAACAAGCCACCAGAGACAATACTTGTAAATGTTAGATATTTCTTTAATGCACTTCTTTGTTTCCACAATCAGTTCAGATAATCTCCCTTTAGCTTTATTACACCTCTTTTCAACCAAAGTTTCAAATTTATGTCCTTCTAGACCTTCAAGTAACATTCTTTCTTCAATAATCTCAACAAGATTTTTTGGTAAGAAATAAGAATCGGTTGATACTCCAATACCCTTCCGAAGTAGGTATTCTACCAATGCATCATCAATCTTTAGTATGTCAATAGGAGATGCTGCACTCCACAATTCACCAATCTTCTTCATCTTCCCCTTAACTAACATAGACCAGATGTCATTAGAGGATACATTCTCCTTTTCTTTTGAAATGTTAATGATATATTTAGTTATAGCTTTTCTCTTCTTTGATTCTGAAGGGGGTTCACTAATGACGATCTCCAATTCTCTTTTACTGGAGGAAGTGCCCACCTCAAACTGACTTGATACTAATATACTGGAGTGAAGATTTGATTTTAAAGATGTGAAATAAGATTTACACATACTTGCACTGTCTGAAACGACTCTAGATACCTATAAACCTGTTTTCCAATAGGAATCCTAGATTCTCATACCGCATTATCTTTTCTTGGCAGGGAACTCAAAAAGTAAAACACCAAGCATACCAGCAAAGATCCGAAATAAAAAGGGTAACCCTCAATTACCAAAATTTGAACATTCCCAAAAATATTCTCAAGCAACAAGCTACACAAGTTAAATTTCCTATTCTCTTTAGCCATCATGTGTGCAATATGAACAACAATGGCCAATGTAGAACCTTCACGATTTCTAAAATAAACTTTGTAAGAAATGTCGTACGCAACATACCTTATAGCCAGATCTTCAAGAGTGTTTATCAATAAAGCTCATGGGTCTTTACAAATACCATTCAATTCCTCCACATCTTTGTACTTTACTGTTTTCTTTCTAGGAAGGTCATCGATACTACATAAGCTAGTGATAGCATTGATTGCTTCCTTCGTAACCAAGTAGGGTTTTTCCAATACAATGCTTCTATTTTTAAAATGATTCAATAAGAAAAAAATAAACTCTTTATCGACAATCCACATAAATTCACTCCAAAAATCCTTACCTAGGGTTTTGATATTCTGTAATTCATCTTTTTTTAGCCCTGGTTCCATTTCTTTCATCTTATGATCAAATTCTTCTAGCTCAACTTCTTTCAGCTTCAAAGGGAGGACATCACTCGATTCTTTGTCCATTTCTATGCTTTCTTTAATTCGTTATTTGATACTTCTTCAATTTTCTTCTTCTACCCTTTTTACAAATAGAGAAATGAAATTCTTGATTACCTGAGTTAATTTCTTCAAATTTCTTCCAGAATTGCTCTAGCTTGCTTCAAGATCACTCCAAGATTGCTCAGGTTCTTCAAATGCTTATTTAACCAAGAAGATTCACAATATTTCAACTTATACACCATTGAATTTTACCCTAACCACACATTAAATGTGGCACATATCAAAAAGATGCTAAAAACATCCTTCCCAACACAAAAGACCCTAATTCGGTCCACAAATTTCCATGCCAACATGTTTTATTCTGGTTCCTCTTCCAAAAATTTTGAACACTCACTTTTCACATTCCATCCTCGTGCCAACCTAAAACATGCCATACAATAGGGGGTTTTATAATTTTTATAATAATTCTCCCCCTAAGACCATGCTAGGTCTAATTACCGAATAAGTTGTTTGTATTGGATGATGGCATAGACCCATCTGTAGTTTCAAGCTTTTCATCTTCTTCCTCTTTCTTCTTCCATACCTTATTCATCTCTTGTTTCCTATCTTCTTTTGTCAATCTTCTTTACTGGATCATTCTTCTCTACCAGAGCTAACTGCTTTGCATTCTTACATCTGCAAACCTTTGAGATATGTCTAGGTTTATTACAGTTATAGCAAACAACACTTTTTTGATTAATTTGACCTTCATTACCTCTCGACCTACATTGATTTGCTCTGTGTCCAAATTTGTTGCATGTATAGCAGTAACCATTAAAGGATTGATTCATTCTGCCTCAATGAAATCTATTCATCATTACCCTGATGATCATTCTCACCCGAGATCTGCATTTAGTAGCCTTATGTCCAAACTTCTTGCATGAAAAACATTGTCTAGAAAAAGATCTAGGAGACCGATTCTGATTCATTCTACTCCTGCATTCTGTTGCTTTGTGACCATATTTATTATAGGAAAAGCAAATACCACTAAAGGAGGGATACCTTTGTGCATTAGGGTGTCTCACAAGTTGTCTCCTTGCAAATTTCCTCTTCTACTTCCCTTTGTCCTAAGTCATTTTATTTTCCTTTGAACTTTCACCTGTATCATTTCCCAAACCAACTTTGTCTTTACTTGATTTCTGTCCTGCAAGCAATTCTTCAAGCTTATCAAAGCTAGATTTGAAATTGTTCTCACAAATCTTTGCCTTCTCCAGTTCAATCCTTAGGTTCACCACCTCCTGTTCAAGTTTAGAGCATTCATTAGCTGTGTTCTGCACCATTGTATTCAAACATTCTTTAATTCTTTTCTTTTCTTCTACTGACACTTTCAGTCCAATTATCTCTTGTTTCAGCTGCTCACTTACTTCTCTAGGTCTTTCCTTGAATTTCTTCAGTTATTCTTTCAAATTCTAGACACATTCATTTGCATCATCAAGATTTTACTTCAAATATTTGTTTTCTCTTTCCACTTTGTCAAGATCCTCAAGAGCAGTCCAGAGCTCACCTTTATCATCAATCTAGTCAATCTTTAGGATCCTCTTGAAGTGGTTAAGCTCTTCACCAAGGAACCAAAGCTATGATACCAATTGTTAAAGGATGTAGGACAACTGAGAAGGGGGGATGAATTAGTTGTCACAAAAATTCAAACTTGAAACTTCAACACATAGCTATTCCACAATCACATTGTTATGTTATTAAGCATAAGCAAAGGATACACAATAAAAAGTAAGATAACACATTGAACACCAAATTTTATGTGGAAAACCCAATGAGGGAAAAACCATGGTGAGGATTAAATCACAATATAAAGTTGTTCTAGAATAGAAAAATATAAGGTTCACTTCCCATAAAGGACTCACTGTCCAAATACAAAAGCTCATTGCTTACAGGGAGGCTCACTGCCTACAAAAGGATTTATAAAATGATAGAGGGTTTTACATCCAAAATGAACTGAGAATAGTGCACCTAACAAATGTTGATACAGTTCTGGTGATGCTCAATATAATGACTTAACACACTTCATTATGTTCACTCACTTTCGCATACACTGGACCACACATCAACTACTACATCCACACAATTAATCTTCAACCATGTCTAATATATATACTTGACTCAACCACAAGCATCAATTAGGTCAGCCTAATTAGATGCACATCATATTTACTAAAAATATTAAAAACTGGCTTCAAGTGATCACAAAATCTTCCCAACATGTTGTACATCAAGTTGGCACAGACCTAAGATAGGTCGCACATATATCCGCATAACAAAAATTAATTCACCATTCATTAGGTCGGCCAAGGATAGACCTAATAACGCATTTGGAAATACTAAAGAAATGTTGATACATCATACGAGGATTTGGATATGTAATATCTTGAATGCACATGCTTCCAACATCAACAAACCTTTTCCCAAAATGGCAAGTAGAAATAGTCAACTGCGGAGGAGTGCAGACAAGAATACTGAAGAGAACATCATGAATATTGGTTCAGATACCAAACCAAAATACTAGATCAGGCACAACCTTAAACTTGTAATCATACTCATGGTGACATCAATGAAACACAAAAAGTGCAGAGATAGTCAATCTTCTTCATTTTTCCAACACCTGGCCTATTAGTCCATGACACACATGCTCCAATGTGATTAAAATTATTAATTGCATTAATTAAATATCATTTTCCCTTTTATAAAATGGTAAAAATAAGGCTTCGAAATTCATAATTTGAAAAATTAGAAGCTTAATTAAGTCCAATAAATTAAGGGACCCAAACATAGTGTGAAATTGTAAAGGTATACAATTTCCTACACCATAGAATGATAAAAATGAAGGTAATTTTCTCTAGATTTATAAAAGGAGAATAGTGGTGGGAGATAGATATCGAAGATTTTTTCGGGAATGACTATCATCACAAGAACAACAATATTGCTCTGGAAATTAATGAAGGTGGCCAGTGATGTGATGTAGTTGTATTAATTTCTCAAATTTAACAAGTTTTAGCTTCAAGTGGCATCCTTTGCTAAGGAAATTTACATGAGCATAATCGCAAAAGTATTTATGCATTAAATGCAAATTTGAAGGTTGCATGCCGCCCACATGTACCTTAAGCCACATGGTTGACATATAGGAAGCAGTGCTTCATTTTCCTATCAAAATCAAATAAAGAATAGTAATGTAATTCTGACTTGTTTAAAAATAGTCATAAATGCTCTGTAGAGATCAATTACTTAAAATTAGGTGATGGTTTACAAAACTGCCATTTGGAAAGATGACATTTACTTTAATGACCAAGATTCAAGAATGGGGAGCCTACAAATTTATGTTTAAAGGAATTTTATAGGGTCTGATTTCCAAGTTATGAATAATACTATGATGTAAAAGAAATGAAGGAGTAACAATTTTGAATTGATTTTAGTTTTTAGAATATTTTATGTTTGTGAACTTTGAATTGGTAATGTAATGTTAATATTGAATTAGTCTGTGATCCTAAACAATATTTGAAGTTTCATCCTTTGTGAATGAGAGCTTTGTAATGTTACATTTACTTGTTTGAAATTGAAATTGGTTCTTTTGGAAATATTTTATTGGCTATTATAATTCTAGCCTTTGTGTCAAGAGGTCAATATTTTTTTTTGGCTTATCGCATTGATCTCATGGTTATGGGTTAATGTTAGTTCACCTTTCTCGCTTTATAGTTTAAAGTGTACCCATTTTTAGTTATGTATAACCTTTGAGGGAGTTGTACCTCATTAAAAATTTAGAGGAAAGTCACAAATCAAATTGTGATCTTTCCTTCTTGTTAGTGACTTTTCTCTTATTATTATGGGCTATGGAGTAAATAATTAATGTATTTCCATAAGAGAAAATCCATTTGCTAACACCCCCAATACTAATTGTCTTAGAAAATAGGTCTAGGACACTCACGCCTTGGGTGTGAGTGTCCTCTTATTTTCATCCAAATTGAAATATGTGAGTTGTGGCAATTTAATATTTGAATTTCAAGTGTCCAAAGTCAGCCATCGGGATTGAAATTTTGGTAAATTGAATAAATGCCTATAAATACCTAGTTATTGCATCATTTGAATATCAAATAGCAAGAGGTGAACATTAAGAGAAATTACTATCATCAAGAGAATTCAAGAGCAATTAAAGAGAAACATTTCAAATCTCTATTGCAAAAATTCAAGATCCTAACATCATGTCAAATTCTATGTGAGTTTATGTGTATTCATGTTGTCATTATTTTGTGAAGGCTAACACTTTTGTAGGTCTTCAAGAAATTCAAGTGTTCAAGCAATCAAGAAAAGCAATATCCAAGACTTTCAAGTGATGTGTTTGAATTTAGTCCTTCAAGGAAGCCATTGAAGGGTGGTGAGTTTAAACACTTTGTAATTTCATCATGTTACATTGGCGGTTATCGTTGCACCAAAGATCGACTTGTTAATGCCTGATACAACCGCTAGATGTATGTAAGATCTATAGGAGGCAGTTAAGCCATGTCACAAACCCAAGCATCATGTTGGAAAATTAAGACCAAGGGATGCACCATCTTGTGAAAATCCCCCCCATCACAAGCAAGGGGTTTGAACCTTTGACCTTGGATCTGATACTAATTGTTACATTGGTGGTTGTTGTTGCACCAAAAGATCGATATGTCAATGCCTGATACAACCACCAAATTCATGTAAGATCCACAGGAGGAAATTAAGCCATGTCACAAACCCAAGCATCATGTTAGAAAAGGAAGAACAAGGGACACACCATCTTGAAACACATGATTCCTTCCTTTCTATTATCCATTTATCATTAACATTACCATTGTGGAAGTGGAAACACTTACATGGGGTTTGACCGAGGTAAGCTCCTAAATAGCCCAACATTTCCTCTCTTTGTGAATATGCAGATCTCAGGTTTGAAGAGGATTGAAAGGATCTTGAAGATAATTTATTCATTGTTGCATTCAAAATCCTACATCTTGTCAACCCACAAAAATTCAATTACAAAAATATCTAATAGTGATCTAACATATTCATAGGCAAGAATCTAAATCTTAGATTCGACATCATAGGACTATAAAAATAGATCCAAAAAATATCTACAAGGACACTCATGCCTTTGGTGTGAGTTTCCTCTAAAATCAGGTTCAGATTTGAACCACAGGTGCATAGTGTCCTGCTCTATTTTGCTCAATTGTTTGAATTTTCCTGTGACTTTCTATGTTTTCTATATTTGCATCAAAATAGTAAATTGCACTATTAATCTAGTTATATCATTGCATTTAATTCTTAAATTCATCCTAGATTTGGTCAATGGATAGTTACTCACCTTTTAGGCTAGAAGCTAATCACATACCTTGTCTTAATCCATCAAACCCCCACTCCCAATCAAATCTCTAATGAATGAATGACACATTTTGAAAAATTGCATAAACCCTAAGGTTAAATCTTAGGGTTTACCTTTTTCTATGTTTCATTTTGGTGAACTTGACCTCTTAACATTATAAAATTTTCCATAATTCACTCTAGATCTAGATTTTTTCTATCATTATTTTGCATTTCTCATTCAAGGTTTCATCTTTGCATCATAAAATGCCATAAAAATAAAAAAATGCATTCATATTACATTGAAAGTTGTAATAGGGTTTGTTTTAGTCATCTTAGATCTAGATTTACATTCAAAATTCTTTCATTAGGTCACTGAATTCTGATATTGTGCATTGACTTTGTTTAGGCATCTTTCATTTAGGTCAAAAAAAGTGAAAAATTGCATAGTTTTATTTCAAAATTGCATCAAATCATCATTCTTATAAATTTGCATCTAGAAATCAGTCAATCATTGCATCTTGCATCAAAAATTTCATTCAAAATTTATCATTCATTGTTCACACATTTGCACAGTTGCATTTTCCATTTCCATAGTCATAAAATCATAGAAATGTGGAAAATTATTCACAACCAAAACCATTTGTGCATAGAATTAGGAACCTTAAACAGTAACAAACACAATCAAACTTTAATTTTTAAAACACCCTATCTAGGAAATAGGTGCCCTAGGTGCCTCTGTCCTACATTTTGTGGCTGAAATTTGAATGAAATCTCTATTTTTGTGTTCTCTATTGGATTCTGCTATCATAATTTTGTTTATGTATTTCAAAACTATCATTTACTTTTAACATTGCTGCATGTTTGCATTCTTAATTTCACAATCATAAAATCAGTAAAATCTAGAAAATAATTCACTATTAGACCTATTTGTATACAGATCTGGGAACCCTAAACAATACCCTAAATAGTCAAACTTTGAATTTCCAGAAACCCTATCCAAGACACAGACACCCTGGGCACCTTTTTCCTCCTATTTTTGGCTGAAATTTCACTTAGATCTCCATTTTTGTGTTCTTTGTATGCTTCTACTGTTTGATTTTTCTTTCTAATCTTTGTTTGTCCCGTAACAATCTATTTTGCTAAAAAAATTGCTAGCTTGATCCATAGAGCATAACATCGTGTTCTCATTGCAAAAATATTTTGTTGTCATAATTCATGTTCTATTATCAGATCTTGTTAGTAAGGAATTTTTATTACAAGCATGTCATAATGAGTTTATTTCCCCGCTTTTGTTGTTTTTTATTGATCCCTCTCCCACTATCTCTCCTATGTGTGAGGTAAGTTTGGTGAAAGAGAATAAAATCATTTACAATCATGTTTTCTCTTCTCTCAATACCTATCCTCTTTGTGAAGAAGGTATCTTAGTGTTAGACGATCCAATCATGGAGTGTCTTGAGAATCTTGTTTGTTTCTCTTCACCTACATCTCCTACTTAGGAATATATTATTGGACAAGAGTATGAAATCATTGATACATGTATTTCAAAATAAATTAAGAGGTATTTCTTAGATGAAGATGCTAAGGTGACATTAGATTCCCCCTCGATAGAAGAACATCAACAAGAAGTTAAATCCATTAAGGTTATGAACTCACAATTGACTATTAGATCTCCTTTGATTATTGGACCTCCTAAAACTCCTTTTGGACCTCCTAAGAGTCCTCTAATCATTGGACCTCCTAAAAATCCTCTTGGACCTCCTAATATTCCTCTCATTATAGGACCTCCTAAACCTCATGGCCATATCCTAAAATTTGAAAAATAGCTTACTAGTAACCATGTGTCACAACAACCAAGTTATCATATTGTTGATCACACATAATACTAGGAATAATAAGCAACCAAAAAAAACTCTAACATCCATCCCATTTCCTTAACCATACCTCCCACCCACACCTAACCTTCCACAATGTAGTGGTAAAGAATTTGATCTTGTTGAGCAACTTCTTAACACTCCTACTAATATTTCTTTGTAGGATTTAATTCAAACATCACATGCTTATCATGGAATGCTTCAAAATTCTTTACAAAAATCATGATCCCTCCTAGTGCACAAAAAAATGATGTGGCAACTTTGATTGAGAATATGAATTCACCTAATTTGGACATTGTCTTTTATCAAAATGATTTACCTCCTTTAGAAACACAAAAACAAAATGATTCCTTGATGATAAT
>VDFB02189744.1:0-75550 GCA_007258455.2 Sequoia sempervirens
GATAGAGGGGTGTGAGAGAGGGTAGAGAGGGAGGAAGGGAAAGAGAGAGTGAGTGGAGAGATAGAGATTAGAGAGGAGAAAGTGAGAGAGAAAGATGATACAACTTGCTGACTACTAAAATTTGACCTCCTGATTACTAAAATTTGACATGCCGATTACTAAAATTTGACTAAGTCTAAATTTTTTAAGATTTTCTTAAAACTATAATTTGCATTATAACCCCTAGAGATCTGAAACCACTATCAAACATCCTGCCTATATACATGAAATATAACTTAAAGTATAAGAAAGTAAATATCCATATGTAAATGTCAACTTATACTTAAATGTTTATTTCATGTATATAGTGTTCCCTGTAAAGAAAGAGAAAATGAAAGAGACTAGAAAAATTTATTTCAAAAGTCAGGAATGACATTTGGCGAGCGCAATATGGCTTGTTATAGATTTTTTATGCAATTTGGCTCATCAACCTAAGTACACCTAAGTATATTAAATATATTAATTATTCACACTAACAAGTGTTGCAAGATAAAACTAACAACTTGCCAAATATAAGTCAAATAGCTCTCAAAGCTAGAGAATATCGTGAGGAATTTGTCAAGGGAATTATTAGGGAAAGAATCAATTAACTTAACTAGAATGAGATGAGTTTTTGGAATTGCATATGAACACAAGGAATGTCAACCAACAAATTGATGGTCATGAATCCATAGCTAGTTGGGTTAAGAAAAAAATTGATCTCGAGAATGGTTTTCCTAAAGACTAAAAAAATGTATAATATAATCCAAGCAACTAAAAGTAGATAATCACTATATTTGAGGCAAGTTGATTTTTTAATGAGATCTCCACTTGCAAATCCCAAGTATTTCTATTAATAAAAAAGAGGATGAATTAATATTTCCAAATGCAATAGCTATTAACAATTAACCAAAATAAGTGGACATTTTATAAAGTGATTCAAAAACCTTATTGGTATGTCAGTAAGTCCTATTGTACAATGTGACAAAATTGACCCTTTGTTGGTTAGCTATCAAGTGGACAAGGAAGTTTCCCTACAAGTAGAATGGATGCATTTGTCAATGTGGAAAGGATCAAGTTGGAATCCAAAATACAATTGTTATTAGGAGGATTAGGCTAGTGTTGGAAATTCTACGACCATCAAATGAGGATTTTAATGAATGAATAAAAAATTGTGTGCAAGAATATTAAAGTTAATGAGAAAATTTATGAAGCATGCCAATGTATTTAATCTTCAAATAAAAAATTTATAGTTATGGTAGTAAGCTGATGGTGGTAGTTAATCTTCCACCCCTCAAGGAATACCCATTAGAAAGTGATAATATATTTGGAATAAGGTATGAATTTATTTCACGTGAGTGAGTTCATCTAATTTTGAGTTACTTTTTGAAGTGATATATCATATAGGAATTATATTTAGAGAAGCTCTATGTGCTATAATGTAAACTAATCTTCTTTTACAAATATGCAGTTATCTTATGTTTGTAATAGCTATGGAGTGAGAGGGTTTGGGAAGAGTCTCAAGCCTTACTTTCCAAAGTTTGATGCATCATGGAACTCTTCCTTCATCTCCTATCTCCTCTAGTATGATGAGTATTTTAAAGCAACTCTACAATCCTAAAAATTTAGTAAATATTATATGAAATTTAAAATTTGAGACTCATGTTTTTGCTTTCATTTTAGGCTTGAAAATTCAACTCTCAACATTTGAATTACAAGTACTGTTCCATATTAACAACAAGAGTAAATATAGCTAACAATTTTTCTTTAAGAAAATTTAGACCAAATTAAAACCCATTATATGTAACAATGTATATATAAATGTATATATATTTTCTTTCGTTTTAGGCTTGAAAATTCAACTCTCAACATTTGAATTACAAGTACATTTCCATATTAACAACAAGAGTAAATATAGCTAACAATTTTTCTTTAAGAAAATTTAGACCAAATTAAAACCCATTATATGTGACAATGTATATATATATATATATATATATATATATATATATATATGTGTGACACTTTATAATTTTTTTAATTAATTTATAAAGAAACAAACTCAAAAACTTGAAATGATATATTACAATTTTTATAACTATTGAATTTGAATTTATAAAAAAAAGATATGTCTAACCAATTTGGACATTATATTTAACATGATGAAAAAAAATTGTACTATGATTAGTTTATTTCAAATTATGTTGTTTGTAAGTGAGGGGTTTTAAAAAAAAAAAATTAGGGCCAATTAAAAATATTTTTTAATTTTATTTTTCAAATTCAAAAACATATTCTGACCAAACTTCACCATAATAATTTTTTCAATTAAAGTGATTAAAAATTAATTTCATTTAGGCCAAATTACAATAGCCATACACACATATTTTGACCCAAAACATTTGCTTTTAAAAAAGGTACTTTTGTGCATCATAAACAAAACAAAAAATTATCATCTTGGTATTAGAATAAATTACATATTTGAAAACTAAATATAAAATTATACATTACATATTTTTTCACCATGTTAATATTCTATGTTTAAATTCCTCAAATTTTTTATTTCAATTATGACAAACTTTGATTTTCAAGAAAAAAATTTACTTTTTAATCAAATAGTGAACCCAACTTCTTGCTCTAACCCATCCCTACCTAATCATCCTCCCATACACTACCTAAGAAATTATTTTTCTTTTCATCGCCATTGCAAGAATAGCTCTCTCTTATCATTGGTTATGAGCTTTCAATCCTAAGCAATCCAAACATTCCTTACAATACTCCAATCCAATCTTCCTATTCTACATCTTCCACAATCTAGTCAATCCCAAAAGCAATCTATCCAAATGTAATAATCCTAATCTATTCAATCATGTTATGTAATCTTGTGGAACATCTAAAATAAACATCCAAAACATTTAAAACATTTCTTGAATTTTTTCCCAACCTTGTTGCAAACCATGATTCATTTTAGTTATATTATCATTCTCGAGAGATGTCATTCCCAATCTGTATGTTTTCATCTTGATTGGGATATGTCTATAAATTCATCATTGCACTCATCATTTTGACAACCAGGAATCTTCATGCAAAATAAATCTGTTCTTTTCTTTACTCAAATAATGAGTGTTATATTATTGGGTTGAGCATCCACATCATTTATGATCCTCATTCTGCACGACCTCTGAAATCAGCTCAAATTTGGGAGGCGGCTCAAATTTCTGTCTTTGAGAATGGGAAAGTCTCTCACATGAATTCCGCTTCTCGGCTTCCTTCCGCAGTGGGAAAGTGGCCAATTTTTTTGTGTATCCGGCAAAGCATCCAATCATCGAAATGAAAAACAGAGAGAAAGTACACACACACCCACACAAATTGATAGCATTCAGTATGGAATCCCTTGCCTGAATTAGTCTACTTCCACCTTTGAAATCACACGCATGTTCGTCTACAATTAAATTTAAATAAATTCCTTGCAATCCGTTAACTAAGTGATTCAAGGCTACTCTTTTCTCAACCGTATAACTCCATACAAACCCTACATTTATTATTAAGGGAAAAAAGTAAAAATATTTTTTTACAGCTGTATTTACTAAATTTTAGCTTTTATGTACAAGGAAGTTTTTAGAAACGTATAAAACAATTATATATTATAATAGTCTATTTACTACCTTATTAAGGGCTTTGGGTTCGTCCCATATAGGTCCTGAGGTCGACTCACACTCTCGGATGAAAATGGTACGGGTCATGTCGGGTGCAGTCCATGCCCCCAAAGGACTACTCTCACCTCCACTTGCCTCCTCCGTCCCCCAGAACCTGGCAATAAGTAAGACCAGGGCAAGGGTGGTGGAGCTTGTTGGGTGGAGTTGCAAATCCAAGTGCTAGATGTAAGGGTTGGGGATACCTCTGAGTTATGAAAAAAAAAATATATTTGTAATTTAAAGACTAATAGTATGGCCCCATGGGGGCTTGGGCATCTATTTTCATGGAGCTAGGGATATCATAGGGAAAAAATACTTATGCTACAAGATTAATTGGAATCTTTCCTTGAAAAATAGCAGCCCCTACCTTTTAGGGTTGCAGATTTAAGCTGGTGAGGGGCTAGAAATTGCCCCTACAACTTAGGAATCTTTTCTACCACTTATCTATCATCTAAAATTTTAAATTCCTATCAGAAAATAAAAAATGAGGGGTGATCCCACAATACTGGTTTACAATTCCAGTGAGGAAGGAAAATTGAAAAAAAACTCTTATGATTTTTTTTTGCTTTTTAGGTGTTCACACGAACTCGGGTGTTCGAATGGACCCTAGTTTGAGTGAACCCTATTAAATGATGGGACAACTTTTTTGCATTTTTTTATGACAAAGACAATGGAAAATTGAATACAGGGGGGGGTTCACTCGAAACCTCATTCATTCGAACCCTGGTTCTAGAGAACCTCCGAGGGGGTTAAGTTCAAACTTTGTTCATTTTTACTGCCCCACCCCCTTCTCCCCTTTTCACCAAATTTCTAATAATTTTTCCCTTTGAAGCTTGGGTTGGGATGAAAATGGAGGAGATTCACAACCCCAACTAAATGATGGTAGTCCTCGGAACGAGCTATCCAACAAATGTAATTTTAATATGTTTTGGTTTTATTATGTATTTTAGTTGTTAGGTTTTGCGAAAAACTCTTTGTTACATGTGTGGAAAAATAGCAAATTATCAAAAAAAAAAAATTGAAAAATATCAGTGCACGAGATATTGATGTCCTTGATCCAATAAAAAAAATAATTTTGTTACATACAAACAAGTTATGTTTTAGCCATTGAATGATGTCTAAATTGTAAAAGGTTCAATTTTGAAACTTAATTAAGAAAAAAATATTCCACGAAATGCTACGAAACCAATTCCATGCACTAGATATCATAGTTACGAATCTAAATTCAAAAAAAAAAGAATTTTATCCTTCATAGAAAAAAAGTTGTGTTAGCTAGTGACATCACTCTTTAAAAATGGTGTTTGTTGTTAAAAACTAGTTTTTGAAGGAGATGGAAAAGCAATCTGATTCAAAAAATTTTGAAAAAATATATTTATAATCTACAAAAAAAAGTCAGAGATCACTAGTTTGCATCATCTTCAAATTCCTCACGGTTTAGCCGCTGTAGGTGCCCGAAAGTGAAGATTTAGTTAAAAAAAATTAGTTTGGTGTCTAGTTTGGCCAAAAATTGTAAACTAGTATTGTGGGATCACCCTAAGAGAATCTTTATTTATTTCTTATTATTTATCAAAGCACTACAGTTCATCCTTTAAATTTTGGAGCTTAAAATTTAAGCCAAATTTCATTATTAAAATCATGAGACCACCAGCTTTAAAATATTCCTATAATATCTCAGCATCACCTGCTAAATTTTTTTAGGAAGCCACCCTCCATGGGACCTTACCCTAAGCCTTATCACTTCATCCTTCTTTAGAGGAAAGTAATCATGTTTTTTTTCTTAAGATGGAGAAAAGTTGCTCAAACAATGATTAGGAGATTGACTTTGTTTACATTGACAATGTACCCTATGAACAACTAAGTTTATAGTGGTAGTCCCTCTCTTGGTGGTGTGTCAAAAACATTAAGAATTTTGTCTTGTTCAGAAAGGTGGCTAAAAATCTAGAATATAACATTTTAGATGAGAGAGTTCAAACATTTTTCCAAGTAACTTGTTGCTCATACTACATCTGTTGAGATGTTGTTGAAGATGGTTTAGTATTGTTGTCATTGATGTCAAAACCTTAGATCCGGAAGGTTGAAGCTTGGATCCAGAAGGTCGTGTTATGGATGATGTATAGACTTGATCTATCCCATCAAGTACTATGATGTCACGTAGTATGGATGTTATCTTTGATCCAGTTATGGTAGTACTTCTTTTTGGGACATCTGTGGAAGTTAGTTAATACAGAATAATGAAGACTAATATTTTGATGTTGAATAATGTGCTCAAAGCTCACTCCAGGTAACCTTGCTATCTGGAATTTCACGTAGCATGATGCAAGTTTTTGTATGTCAATTTGTGGTTCTCCGATTGATAATGAAATTAGTGATAATCAAGATTTGGTCTTAGTTGTGGCATTCCTATTAGCTCTAGAATATATTTCATGTGATCCAAAGTTTGCTATCTTCTAATAATTATGTTATGTAATGAACATATCTTATGTATGACCTATTCATGGGTCCCTAGGTAATGTGGTAAGAATATCTTTATGTGCAACCTATCTTTTGGGACCAGTGTTAGCATGCAAGTTCTTATTGAACATCTCAAGGTTGTTCTTCATGCCAACATGTTTTGTGGTGATCCAATTCAAATTGTATTTGGCCGACTTAGAAGACTATGAAGATATTGTGTCTAGACAGCCTAGGATATTATGAAGGCATGGAAGGGTATAAGTAAAGGTTTTTTTTGTCTAATGAAAAGAGGAAGTGAAGTGTGTGGTGTGTGCGAGCAGACAAGAGGATGAGAAGGAAGAATTAATATATTTTGTAGAGTTTGTGCGAAGTTGTGCAAATTTTTTTGATCAAATCTCCTATAAATAGAAATTATGCTCTTAACCAGAACTGAACTCATGCATATGTAGATGCAACTTCATCAGTTCAATTTTGTCAGTGAGACTATTTTGTAATCTGTTGTTTTGTATTTGGGCAGTGAGCCCACTAGTAGTGAGCCCTTTTTATATCTTTGGCTATAATAGCCAGGCAGTGAGCCCAACTAGCAGTGAGCCACCCTATAGTGAGCAACTTGGTAGTGAGCCTTTGTAAAAATCACCTTAATCAGTGTTATATAATTGAGAATTATCATTCTTCATGGTTTTTCCCTTCTTGGGTTTCCACGCAAATTCTGGTGTTCAATGTACTTGGTGTTGTTATGTGCATTCATGTTCATATCTATTTCATTAATTTTTGGTGGGTATAAGTCTGCTCTGGATTAATTAAAGAAAATAAAATTACTTTTAGATAACTAATTCACCCCCCCTCTTAGTTATTCGGACTATTCAACAACTTCCACTTACTAATATTAATTATCTTAGGCTAAAATGGGAGATCTACTTTCAAACCATTATCACCTATCATTCGAGTAATAGTACAATATATATATTGAATAGGTTTAAGCTTTTGATATTGTTGACCCTTAAACATTCATTTATCCATATAAAGCAGGACGTAATCCCTGATTTAGAACATGGAAGGGATGCAATGTTTATCATAGATCTCCTTATACATACCTTAAGAAGTCTAAAGATTTTCCTACACTATTGCATGTGTATATTCCATGTCTTGAATAAAATTAGAAATTTGGCTCTATTCATTCTATTGATGTGATGAAGTTGGAGGAAGAGAAACTAGAATCTCATATGGAGCAATATGGTGATATCTATACTATACCTCATAAGGAGAATGGCTTATAGAGACATGTAAAGATTGATAATAGTTGTGTGACAAAATATATAGATAACAATGATATTATTTATTCTTACTATAGAATATACTAAGAGAATGAACAAAAGTCTAATTGATAACTTTAGTTTGACCATTAAGTTGTGGATAGAAAGTTGTAGAATAGTGAAGTTGAGACCCTAAAAGATCCCAAAGTGACTTCAAAATTTGACTCAAAATCTACAATCTTGAATAGAAATAATAAAAAGAGACAAACAAAAATTATACCATAAATTAATCAATAGTAATTATTTAGCCTTAAGAGCATCAAAGATTTTCCTTGTAAGGAATGAAGATGGTCATTTTAAAAAACAAACACACAAATACAAAGAAATAATCATGTTGTCTAATGGTAGAAGGAAAACCACTAAAAAAATCATAGATATAGACTCCCATGTTTGAGAGCGAATAAGAAGTGGTTGATATAAACTAAACATTTTATTAGCAAGCTTAGCTTCATGACAAATAGAGCATGATTGAGTGAAATATTCCTCTTGCTTCCTATGGAAGACATGTTGGAAATTTTTATTGTTGTACTTGATTTCTAAAATATATTTATGTTTGGAGGTTCACAATCATGGATACCTACTTGTATGGATTTTTTAAAATATTAGTTTTGTGTTAATTCACTATCCTTAGTCACTAAGCCTCTCGATAAATTCATTGGCACCCAACATTCAAGGTCCATGCTTCAACATGTTAAACCCTTCTCACATGTGTTGTATTATTGCATGAGCACATGAATACCTCACTCATAGCCTATTTGACCTTTCACTACTCAATAGTTATATTGCAAGCCTAGACTACTTAACATTCGATGACATTTGATATAGTTGTTCCTATTTTTGTAGTTGAGATACTATGACGATAATAAAACTATACACTAGAACCAATTAAATGCACTATATTGGCATCCTCTTCTACTTATCTCCTCATGAATCCATGGCATTCCATTTTTATTACAAGAGCATGACTATTTGGGCCCCACCTTGCTAATAAAATTAAGAAGGATAAATCAAAATTTGACTTGCATAATATTTTAAAGCTAGTGTAGTGTAGAAAAATGTATCCCTCTACATTTTCACACTTGTTTTGGCCCTCCCTACTAAAATTGGTCTTCTTTATGCCTTATTTTCTCCTATTTTGTATCCAAAATCCTTATTTAATGCATCATTCCAAGGATAATCTTGACACATATCTGTGAACAAAGATTTTAGCACTTGAATGCTTATAACCCTTTTAGGATTTTTCACCTAAAAGGGTAAAGATTTGGGCCAAAACTCAATGTACACATTCAAATATTAATGTGAAGTGGGTTTAATATGCCTAAATAAGATTATTTAAATGCAAAAAATGAATAAAATCTATTGATTATGAATGCAAAACTAGGAAATGTAAAGTGCTGGAAAACACAGTGATGTATGAAAATATGAAATGAAAACATAAACAAACTAAAACATAATTTAATGAAACTGAAAGAGGTGAACTTGGAAACTAAAAGAAAATCTGGGAGAGTTCTGGAATGTTGCAAAGTTCACTGTTCAAGCCCACTGGGACTCATTCGCCATAGATGGTGAATTAGTCTTGTTTCTACTAAAATTTGTCAAAATAAGTTTCAGGATGCCAAGAACACAGAACTTCAGAAAGCAATTTTTCTAGCCTGGAAATGGTACTCATTCGCCATAGATGGCAAATTATTCTAACTACAGAATTCTACAAAGTCAAAGGTCAACTCTATGGGTCCTGGTCTGCACTTTTCTACTTGTTAGGTTGTCGGATCTGAATCTATAGAAAACGGGCTAAAAATGGTCTCCAAGCTTTAATTAGGTCATTTTTTGACTTGAATGACTTTGATGACTTTACAACACTTTTTTGACACCTTTCTCCTTGACAAATCTGCCTACAAGACCTACAAACACACATTCAAAGAGGGGGAAAAGGTTAAGGGTTAGAGTATATGGGTTTTCCTTAGTCAAACCCCACTTTGGTAATCAAACCCTTGATAATAAAATGAAATAAGAAAGGAATGATGAACAAATAACATGAAAATATCATAAACTCACCAAACCCTTGTTGTTGAAGTCTAAAGATATGTCAATGGATGCTCCAAGATGCTTGATAATTGCTTGATTGAATGATGTTATGATGCTTGAGTGAATGCTTAGATGGATTGAGTGCATGAATGAATACGTGGATGAATAGGGGTTAAAATGAATAGAAAATCATATATTTATACACAATTATGCCCTAACTTCCTGAAAATATAACATTACAAGCCGACCTTAGGTCTTTAGGAATAAAACCCACCAGTAATTTAAGTTTATTTTGATTTTTGTGCCAAGAGGGACACATTCGCCCACCATGGAAAATGGGTCCCACTCAAGGCATGTGAATGGCTGTCAGGAATTAAGTTGTCTTAAATGATGTTTGTTAGGTTTGTATTCAAAAATACACTTAATTAAGACCTGTAAGTGCATAAAGGGGCCAAATAAAACATAATAAAGGTGTATTTAGTGATGATAAGTCTAGAGAAGCGTGAAAGTTTGTTACAATACTTTACAATACTTTAAAATAAGACTTGGTAAGTAATAGAAATGGGGTATGTAAGTGAATTACAAGAACAATAGTCTAGAAAAGTGTGAAAATGTATCACAACACCTTTACAAGACATCGTAAAGTCTTAATGATTTATAAAGATTCAAGACCTAATGTGAATGTGTGGGCCACATTGCAACATTAAATCAAGGAAAATCAAGCCAAATAAGTACAAGGAGGGAAAAAACTAGAAAAAATAAAGGGGGTTACTTTTTCCATGTCCACAGTTTTCCCCCACTTTAGTGAGAGGATGAACTTGCTTCAAACTCACACTAAAGTAGTCAAACATGCAATTAAGAGGGATATGAATGTACTAGTGCTTGGTGAGATGAGAAAACATCAATTAAGAGGGATGATCAATCCCGCAGGATCAAGATCCCATGGCAAACAAATCATAAGCACAAAGGAACACACATTAAAGTGATGAAAAGGAATGAAAGAAATTCAGGCTTTGATCATCTATCCAGCTCGTTGTGGATTAGATCTAGGTTGTTTGGAAAGAAAATTCATACTCACTCTGGGGTGACGAAACTTATGGTTGTATGGTAGGTGAGAAGGCCTAAAAGGTGAGAAACATACACTCATGACTGATATGTACTCACAAACATTCAAGTGGCTATGGGGAAAGTCTTGCCTTCGAATGGGCTTCATGCTTAACCATACTAAAGTTATACCTCCTGATAACTTTAATAAGGTGCCACAAAGGACAATGTCATTTCGTGCTTCATGAGACAAGAAAAGCTTTGTATGCTTAGAACTCAAGAACAAATGTAATGACACCACAGGAATGCAAGCTATGTTATGAAAGGTGGCCATATTGTAAATGCAATATGCAAAAGAATGGTCAAATGACTCTTGCTTAGTTCATGCAAGGTCTATAACTTGGTGAACATTGTTTCTAATGTCTCCAAGAGAGGGCCAATTAAAGAATAGTAAATTCACAACTTAGGGGATGCAGTGCATCACATCAGGCCACTAAGAGGAATGTAATATGCTAAGAGAGATCACACTTATTAAGGACATCACACCCAATGTCAGCCACAAAGTGACAAAACACATTGTATGGATCAAGAAGGTTGCACTAACAACCAAGAAAAAGGAAAATGAAAATGAATAATGCCAATGTATGCCCCCACTTTAAAGGAATTGCTACACACCGTTCTGTGAGAAATTTCTTTAAAGTAGCAAGTGAAAAATGTGAAAAGAAATAAGACATGAGAGCCAACATGGAAAGACCCTATGCCAAGTCAGTCATTTCCAAGCAAGGTTATGTCATGTAAATAAAAAAGTAAGAAAGAAGGAGTGGTTGCCCCCAAAGAGGAACACACCAAACATATAAGGGATATATGGATTTGGGGTCAATATGTTCGTTGCTGTAATGTTTTGATTAAAGAGCTCAGAACTGTCATCATTCCCCAAATACACATAGAACTGGAAGAATGACACAAAGAGAGTGAAAACAAAAGAAAAATTAAAAAAAATTGGGTCAACAGGAAAGAGACATACCTGATTTCTCAAAAAAAATCATCATCCCCAAAAGGAGAACACAAGCAAATGAATATAAAAAGGAAAATAAAAAGGCTTTGGGTCAATATAAAGGAGACATTGCGATCTCAATGCCTTGCATCATCCCCAAAAGGAAAACACAAAAAAAAGTGAAAAATAAAATAAAAGACCTTTTGGATCAATATGGAAGAGATATAGGTCATCTCAATGATTTGCGTCATCCCCAAAAGGAAAACACAAAACAAAAGCAAAGAAAATAAAAGACCTTTTGGGTCAACATGGAAGACATGGGTCATCTCAATGCTGCATCATCCCCAAAAGGAAAACACAAAAAAAAGAAAAAATAATAGTGAAAGCAATGTACAACATATAGAAGAATGAAGGTACAAATAGAGGAATTACATAAAGAGAGATAAAATCAAATGTCACATCATAGGGGACCACTATACACACATGAAAAAGAAAAAGAAAAAGAAAAATAAATGTAAAAGAATAGTAGGGTGAATGCAAATCAACCAATGAGCAAGTCATCCACCTCCAAATCATGTTCAAGACATGTCGATGGCGGTTGACTTGCCAAAAGGACAAGTGCAAGTATCGAACTAGGGGAAGTACCAGGTTCTACACTTTTTGTAGGAGATGTATCATTTAAACTTGTGGAAGAAGAAAATAATGTATTCAAATCATTAAACACCTCTTCGTCTATTTTAGTTATCTCATCCTCATCATCCAAATTAATTACAACAGGAGGACACATGGTAATATCCAATGAAGGGTGTATCAGGATTTGTGGTTGTTGTATTGGATCATTGTATTGTGATTGAGGAGGAGGGTCATCATGAATTGCTTATGTCAAATGTGAATTTTTATTTTCTTTGTTGTCTTCATTTTGTAATTGACGAGCAAGGAGATGACGTCGACGCCTACACTCCTTAGCACCTCGATTTCTTTTAAGTCTACTTTGAATTTGTGGTGGTGTAAGAGTAGGTTGATCCACCATAGGTTCCTTTGCTTTTGTAGGAGGAGGAACAGAAGGAACCAAAGGAGGTGGGTCAATCACTTTCTCTTTTACTTTATAAACTTTTTTTATGCAAGGAGACATGATGGGGTTGGTTTCATTATCTCTTGGGTGTTTGGATGATGAAGGTGAAGTGTTTATTGTTTGATCTTGATTTTCTTATTCAAGTTCAGGTTCAAGCATTGTCTCGTCTAGGATGGGAGTCACTGAGGTGGACAGGGATTTGTTGTGGAGGGACAATTCGGCAATTTTCTTTGCTTTAAACTTTTGGTAAGCAATGAAAAAGAAATATTTGTGAGGTGTTATGGGTTCCATGGGCTCTAGCCAAAAGGCTTCTAAGGAAAATTTTCCTTTAGAAGAAAAAGGGTTGAAGCCGCTATGGTTAATAGTGAATATGTCATTGTCATGTGGAAACTTTGAACATTTGTGTATGACTGAAGGAACAACTTTCATCAAGCGAAGCCATGGATGGCCTAGCTACAAATGAAAATGATCTGATTGTGGAATGATAGAGAAGGTTACATCCATTTTCTTAGGTCCTATCTGTAATTGAAGGATGATCGATCCTATCATAGGGCACGCAAAACCATTGTGTGTTTTGATCCATTCTCTCGGTTTGTCATAATCATCTTGATAAAGATCATGTAATACCAAAAATTCCTCAGTGATCATATTCTTTCCACGGGAAAGATCTATGAGTATCCCATTAGTGGGCTTATCATAAATACTATCTACTATATAAAAAGGACCATTGGGAAGATTCAGAAGAATATCCTTAGAAGAGATTTTTCAGCTGGGCCCTTGCAAGGGATAATGTCTATCACTCCTACCATGTCATGCATAGGATTAATAGAAGTGGTATGTGGAATAAGATCAGGATGTTCAATATCTTTATGAACAGTCATCACAACATTATTTTGAGTTTCACTAGCTCTGACAAATGACACATCATGTTTGGGCATTGGATTGGTAAAAAATTTCAAATTTTGATTGGGTGGAGCAATAGATTTATTACCTTTAACATTAGCATTTGAAATGGATAGATAGCCAGAATCAATGAGGTATTGCACTATGTGTTTAAGATGCTTACACTATTCTGTGCCATGTCTATTTTTTCTATGATAATGGCAATAAGCGTTGGGTTGAAAGGTTGGAGGAAAAGTCTTAGTTGGATCCAGTGGTTTAACAATAGGTAAAGTAATCATTTGTTGCTGCAATAGTTGGGTCATTGTGTGATGAAGATTTTCTAGTAAAGGTGTAAACTATCTTTTTGGATCACCATAAGTAAAAGGTATGGCAGCTTTAATAGATGTTACTTCATTGTTGGCAGGTTGAGGCGGTTGTTGAGGAGGGGGGTTGAATTGTAAAAATCCTTTGTTTGCTTTTCGAAACGGTTGTGAATTGTTTGGGTTGACATGTTTAAATTTTTCAGCCCGGTTAGTATTGGACTTGGCATCGCAACTACTAATCAAATTGTGATAGTCACAAAGGGTTGTGCATAAATGCATGAAAGAGGTAAATTTCATCATGGTCAATTTATCTTGGATGTGACTTTGTAAATTTTCAATGAACATCTTTTGGAGATGTGGATCAGGAACCTTGACATCAATTTAGGCATAGAGTGACTAATAGCGTGAGATGAAATTAGTTACTTTTCCATCCACATTTTTTTTACATCTCATTAGATCAACCAATGCCTTTTTGGGAATCATGTGCACTTGAAAATGATTAATAAATGCATCAACTAGTTCATTGAATGAATGAATTGAATTGTTTGGAAAGCATGAAAACCACTCCAAGGTAGTGTCCTTTAAGGTCCTAGGAAATAGTTTGGCCAATAGTTTATCATCAAGAACAAAGTCACTGCATAAGGCTATATAAGCATTAACATGATTAGTAGGGTCTCCCTTCCCTTCGTATTTCTCAAATCTAGGTATCTCAATTCCTTGTGGCATCGGTGTTCTTAATATTTCCAAATATAATGGATTACTACGAACATAATAGGTGGGTGGGGAATTTTGACTTTGGCTTATCATGGATATTTTTTTTTGCATAGTGGAAACAGTGCAGAAGAGTTGTGTGATGAGGGGATCAAGATAGGTGGTAGGAGGTGGAAGAGAGAATGGTGATGGAGTGTATGTAGTAGTAGGACAAGTGAAGGGGACACTGAAAGGTGGGAAGGTGGTGGAGGATAAAAAATTCGATCCCACAAAGGAACTAGGAGTACTAGTAGGAATATTGAAGGAAGGAGTGATAGTACTAACAGATTGCATGACTATTGCAACTTGGGGAGTGGTCTAGGTAGGTATGGATGCTACAGTTGAAGGGGGAGGAATGTGAGGTCCTCCCTAGCCAACCACAGTGTTTGTTGGTTGAGATGTACTAGAGGTGTTAGGAATGTGTTTATGGTATATCTCAACAATTTGTTTCATAACATCTAACCTTTTGTTACATTCAAGCAGACGATGGATGTTATCTATAGCAGGAATTGTGGTGGTTGAAATGTTTTCAAGACACATGTTTTGTTGCAAATGTGCTAAATCCTCATGATTGTTGATGATTTTTTCTTGTGAAACGTGATCGTTTTGTGTGTCAAATTGCATGTTATTGGAAGGAAAAGTATTTTAAAGGTAGGGTCCATGCCTAATGCAATATTTTCAACACCAGGAGTAGTAGCTTGAGACAACCCAAGATCCACAATGAGTGTGTTATCGCAAGAGGCCATGAGTCATGAACTTTTTCTCACTAAAGTATTATCAATAGGGCACCAAACACTCATACAAGGTCCACTAAAGGTAGGGTGAATGCAAATGTAATGCAAACTAAGAGTAATAAAATGTGAATAACAAAAATTCTGGAAACTGTAATAGAGATGCAGTAACAAAAAACATAAATGCAGGAAATGCCTAGAAATGCCAGAAACTATTGTGTAAAATGTGCAACTGAACTAATTCGCCCAGTGTGGCAAATGAGTCCAAGGATGAATTTTTTTGAGTTTCTTTTTTAGAAATTTTAAATGAAATCTAATGTGTTTCAGATTGTATGATGCAGAACTATGATGTAGATGCATAATTTCAATGTTTTTAAATGATTGGAAATACAAAAATAAAAGCTATGTGATCTTTTCACTAATGCAATTTTGAAAACCCTTGCATACAAAAAAATGAAAAACCTAATGCAATGTTGAATGCAAGCTAACCCTAGGATGTAAATGCACTTTAAATTAGAAGTAAAAATGCTCTAAAGTTGGGTTCACCAAAATGTGAACAAAGATTTTGGCACTCGAATGCTTATAGCCCTTCTAGTATTTTTCACCTAAAAGGGTAAAGATTTGGGCCAAAACGCAATGTACACATTCAAATATTTATGTGATGTGGGTGTAATATCCTAAATGAGATAATTTAAATGCAGAAAATGAATAAAATCGATTCATTATGAATGCAAAAATAGGAAATGCAAAGTGTTGGAAAACATAGTGATGTATGCAAATATGAACTAAAAACATAAACAAACTAAAATAAAATTTTATGAAACTGAAAGAGGTGCACCGAGAAACTAAAAGAAGATTTGGGAGGGTTTTGGAATGTTGCAGAATTCACTGTTCAAGCCCACTAGGACTCATTCGCCATAGATGGTGAATTAGTCCTGTTTCTAGTAAAATCTATCAGAACAAGTTTCGGGATGCTGGGAACACAAAACTTCCAAAAAAACTTTTTCCAGCCTAGCAGTGGGACTCATTCACCACAAATGGAGAATCAACCCACCTACAAAAATCTGCAAAGTCAAAGGTCAACTTTGTGGGTCCTAGTCTGCACTTTTTTGTTTGTCGGGTTGTCGAATCTGAATCTACAGAAAATGGGCTAAAAATGGTCTCCAAGATTTAATTAGTTTTTTTTTTACTTGAATTACTTTGATTACTTTACAACACCTTTTTTGCACCTTTCTCCTTGACAAATCTACCTACAAGACCTACAAACGCACATGCAAAGAGGGGAAAATGATTAAGGATTAGAATATAGGGGTTTTCCTTGGTCAAACCCCACTTTGGTAATCAAACCCTTGATAATAAAATGAAATAAGAAAGGAATGATGAACAAATAACATGCAAATGTCATAAACTCACCAAACCCTTGGTGTTGAAGTTTGAAGATATGTCAATGGCTGCTCCAAAATGCTTGATAATTGCTTGATTGAATGATGTTATGATGCTTGAGTGAATTCTTAGATGGATTGAGTGAATGATTGAATACTTGAATGAATGGGGGTTAAGATGAATAGAAAATCATATATTTATACACAATTATGCAATAACTTCCCGAAAATACATCACAGACCGACCTTAGGTCTTTAGGAATAAAAACCCGCCAATAATTTAAGTTTATTTTGATTTTTGTGCCAATAGGGACTCATTCACCCACCATGGTGAATGGGTCCCACTCAAGGCATGTGAATGGGTGTCAAGAATTAAGTTTTCTTAAATGATGTTTGTTGGGTTTGTATTAAAAAATACACTTAATTAAGACCTATAAGTGTATAAAGGGGCCAAATAAAACATAAGAAAGGTGTATTTAGTGATGACAAGTCTAGAGAAGTGTGAAATTTTGTTACAATACTTTACAACACTTTAAAATAAGACTTGGTAATTAATAAAAAGGGGGTATGTAAGTAAATTATAAGAAGAAGAGTCTAGAAAAGTGTGAAAATTTATCTCAACACCTTTACAAGACATCATAAAGTCTTAATGATTTATAGAGATTGAAGACCTATTGTGAATGTGTGAGCCACATTGTAACATTAAATCAAGGCAAAATCAAGCCAAATAAGTACAAGGAGGGACAAAACTAGAAAAAGTAAAAGGGTTACTTTTTCTATGTCCACTATATCTAATAACCAATTATAATTTAATGATTTCGGATTGTATGGCCCAGATTTAGTGATCTCAGACTCATATGCCACCATGGGTGTATGGGTCCCACCTAAGTTTCAAGGCCTAATCTTGAATTTGGCATAGAACTTAACATTTCTTGAAATTTGTATCCCAAACTTGGCCGACTGGGACTCATATGCCCCAACTGGCGTATGAGTCCCGCTTAGCTTGGACCTATTTTAAATTTAAATTCTTGGTAGGATTTTTTATACTCCTAGATCTGATGTCAAATTGTAGTGTTGTAATTTTGAGAAATTTGGCATTAACAAGTATAAATACAAGGTTAATTCACATATTTTCTCCTAGAAACTTTCATGAGCAAGTGTGACCTAAAAGTTTTATGTAAGCATTCATATAGAAATTTTATGCGACCAAGAGCATTCAAGACCATTAGAAAGTGTTTTGGAGCTATATTCAAGATTCAAGCATCATGTCAAAGTCATCATACATCATGTTTTTTAGCTAACATTTGTGATGTAGGTTCTTATGATTCAAGCAAGCATTCAAGTTAAGATCCATAACATACAATCAAGAGTAGAGATCCACATTCATGCTAGCCATTTCATACAGGATTGAAACCTTTTTTTTAAGGGTTTGGTGAGTTGAAACATAGGATATTCTTTCATTCATCATTCCCTTATTCTATTTGATTTCATTTCAAGGTTTGATTGCTAAAATAGGGTTTGACCAAGGAAAACCCTTATCTACTAAGAAAAAAACATTTTTCTCTCTCTTTGATGTGTGATTTGGAGATCTAGGTTGAAGACCCATTGAAGAGAAATATTGGAGAAACTTTTCAAAGTTGCTAAGTTGTCAAAGTTGTCACCTACCTTTGCAAGATCATAAAAAGTCTGGTATAGAGTAGAATTTAGAGTTTCAGACCCAAAGATTGAAAGGGAGAGAAGCTACAGGAAATCACTAGAGGACATCAAAGATTCAAATCAACCCTGATACTAGGACTAAATCCCAAGTTTGTGGCATATGAGTTCTAGTATACCAAATTTTAGGCTTTTTCTATAGATCCTGGTTTAGCAGTTCTAGATTCTGGATTCGCCCTGAAACTCTAAATTGGGACTAAATTTCCCCTAATGGTGTATGAGTCCCAATATGCATTAAAATTCAAATTTTTGGGAGTGCAGACCTTATTTCAAGCCTCTTCAGTTTTCCAGGTGCCCCTCTATCCTTTCTCATTTTGTTATTCTGATTTTCAGTTTCATATCTTAGATTTTATAGTTAAATTTTCACATTGCATGCTTCTTCTTTCAAAGCCTTTGTTTGGTGGTGAACCCCCTTTAGTCTTTAATCACACTGCTAGGACACCCTATTGTAAATCTCTTTTCCTAATTCCATCCCTAGATTGAGATATCTAGGGTTTCCTTTAATGAAACATAAGTGAAATAGGTGGAGGAGCTCTAATCCCCCTTTAGTTCCATCTCCCAAAAGTTGGAACCCCTATTTTCTAGGTTTCAACTAGTTGCATGTTCTTGCCACATTATATTTCTATACCGTTGTATGTCATCCTCTACATCGTGATATTAACTTGGTGGGCCATCTTCTTTTAAATAAAAAATATCATCATTGAAACACTTATTCTATTTGAATTACAAATCTAATAGACAAACAAATCTCAAATATTTAATATAATATTAGATATGATACATTTTGATAAATATTAAATCACTTTAGTTTACATCTTATAAAAATAAATATTACTTTCGAATTGAGTGGGTGGGTGTAGTGTTATTCGTGATCATAAGGGTAAATTAATATTGGCTTATGTGGTGAACATGGGAGTCCAATCATCTAGTTTTGTTGAGGTGGTGACGACTTTTCATGGCATTCAGATTGTCATGCAAGCTAGGCTTTCCAATTTGATTATCGAGGGGGATTCCAAAAATACTATCCTCATGATGATGGGGAAATCTAATGCTTGTTGGACTCTTTAGAACCTCATGTCATCAGCTCAAAATCTAATTATGGCCCTCAGAAATAGCAGGGCTTTCACATGTTTAGAAACAACAATAAAGTTGTCGACATGCTTGCTAACATTGGCACCTTCACACCAAATTTAGTACTATGGGATAATATTTTGTAAATTGCTAGGCATGTATGTGAATTAATGAAACATGATGCCAAAGTATTGCCAAATTGAGATCGAGCTAGAAAATTAATCCCTTTAAACTATCTTTTCAATGTAAATTGTTATGTTTAGGTATTAATTATTGCCAGGTTTCCCCTTCAAAAAATGTAATTTAGTGGGCTTGTAAATGAAGTAAAGTGATAATTAAGGCCTAATTAAGCTTAATTTAATTAAGAGGGAATAAATAAGTGTGAAAATGTAAAGGGGTACATTTTACAACACTAAATTAAGGCATTATTATGTCCATTTTAATTAAGAGGGCCCAAACAAGTGAGAAAATGTAACTTAGGGGTACATTTTTCTACACTGCATCAGTTAACTGACCATGAAATTAGAAACTTCATGTGTACCATTTTTTACCATTTTAATTAGATAATTCAATATTATCTCTTCTTGAATTGAAATGGAAACTTTCTCATTCTTTCCTACAATCTCATCCAATGGTTTTTTATTTCTAATCCTGGCCATCGATCAATCTTGCATTTTCTATAAATTTAACCTTCATCCTATTTCCAATCTAACCATGAACTTTAAAATATTGCAATCATTATCTTGAGCTTCTTTCAATTTATGTACAATAAATTTTGAGAGCAACAACAACTATTTTTCAAAAAGGGAGATTGGGAAGGACAATGTAAATTAGAAGGGTGTTTGAAGGTATATTATTTGATTTATTTTTTTATTTCTTGTATCTTTCATCTCATACATCATTAGTTGATTAGAATCATTTTCTCTTAAATCCTATTAGTTTTTGTGGTTTTTGTTTAGGATTTAGGTTATGATTCTAGTTTATGGTCTTAAACTAAGAAATAAAATTTATTGGGAAAAACACTTGGACTAGGGCACTACTACCCCTCTCAAGCCCTTTTACACACAATCAAATTTGATTTGGAGGTTTAAAGTCTACTTAATCAGGGATTATCCAAAAGATGAGCAAAGAATTTTTTATTGTAGCACTGACATGTTCTCCTGGATTGATAGGAAAGGTCAATGCTAGGGAATGTATCTAATATACACTAATAGAGTGGATACTCAAGACAATTCCAAATAAAGCATGAAATTGTACTTTCAACTTAAAGGGAGTATAATTTAAGACACTACAGTTAATAAGAGAAGAAAACATGGATCCATTTTATAAAACATAATTTAAAGCTTGAAGTTCAAATATGTGAGTGCAAAAGTGACCTACATTAAGTTCACACTTGTGGATTTGATTTAAGGTGACAAACAATAATTTTATAGATGAAAAGATCAAATCTATAAAAAATGAATAATAAAAGGAATTAAGATATATAATAAATCAAATTTCTGCAATATAATATTTATAAACTAATTGTTATATTTAAGACACTATCCAAAATATACATAAAATGTAAAGAAAATAAACAATCACACACTTTTAACCAATATAAGTATAAAAAAATTTCCAAAAATTCATTTTTCCTCTTTACATACACCTATCTATAAAAAAAATTCAACAATTCAACACCAAATCAATCATTTGATATCAATGGTTAAGAGGATATGAAATCACTATGATTATTTTTCCTTCATCCCCAAAACCTTTCCTAGAAAAATTTGAGCATCCTTCAATCAATTGACATTTACATCATTTCCTTTGTCCCTATTATAAAAATTCAAATTTTATTATTATTTTACTAATAAACTTTAATATGAGACCCATTAACAACCACTAACTATATTTATAGTATTTATTTTCCAAATTCCTCCTAGAAACCTATAAATCATCCCTCCATCTTAATTCATCATGAATCATTTGGATGCTTTCTCATCTAATAGATATTTTTCTTTACTCTTGTATAAACTTTCTTAAAGTTATTTATACATTCATCATGAAGGATCCATCCATCCTCACCCTATTTTTTTTATTTCCCTCTTCCATTACAACACTCTAGCCCTCTTGTTTTTATTCCAAAAATGATTAAATCTTGTCCTAGCATTTCTTATATCATCTAAACCTTTAAAATCCCTTGTAGTGTCTTTGTGATCTCCTTTTCATCTCATTGTATCCTATTTTACCTCTTTGTTGTTTCTTAATGTTGTTTCCGTTGCCTAGAGTTTTTCCTTTCTTATTATCATTGCTAGTGGTACATCATAGACATAAAACATATTTTATTTAAAAAATTTATAAATAATAATTTTATTGGCATTTTGACAAGATCGTTGACCAAGGTATGCTTCCTTTTAACATTTCCATTTTCCAAGTTCTCTTTCATAAAATTTTAGTTACAATAAATTTAAAAGAGATTCTACACATTTTAATAGCTAGAGAAAAGATATAAATTCTTAGAATATTAAGATAGTTACCTTGAAAATTTAAAATGCTTAGAGAAATAGATATCTATGCCTCCACAAACTCCTAGAAACATGTGCAATATATTTATTTCTCTAGATTCTTATACCCAATGATTATAATTTTATCTCTTTTTAATGTGAAATTTAATAAAAATATTATCTAGTATTCTACGCCAAATTTAATTTTTCTTATCAATTTGTATCAAATGTGAATTTTCCTTTTTATCTATTTTCTCCCTCTTTATAAAAGCATATGGTATTATATTTTTCACCAATTCCTCTATTTTAAGTGTTACAAGTGACTTGTTTTGACCTGATAATATATACATCTATCAAGATAAATTACATAAAAGTTTAAACTTAATTTTAGTTTATTTACACAAAGGGTTGTACCTATCCATCTTGGATGCCTCTGTAATATGCAGTTATCACATTAGGACAAAAATATCATTTTTCACATAACACCTCCAATTGTTACCAAATTTTCACCAAATATTTCTAGGAATATTCTCAGGCTTTACAATTAATCGAATTTATTTTCTAGGTAATTGTGAGTCATCAATTTTACTATTTTCTCTTTCCTACCCTTCACTAGCCATTATTGATTTTCATAATTTTTCTTTCCAATTATTTTTCTCTATTCTTCTTATTAACATTAGCTCAAAGGAATCCCAATTACATCATATTTTAAAAAAATATATATTTTAAAATTATTTAGGTTTGAACCAATCTCTTACACACAAGAAATAAATTAATTAATAGATTCTTCTAGATAGAATAAGCACAATAATAATCCTCTATAAGTAATCCCAAATCAATATATCACTGGGCATGAAAGAAGATGCATCATCAACATATGTAAGTAAAGGTGAAACACACATACAAACACATAATACACACATAAATACATACTTATGCATATACATACACATATACATATATATGTATATATAGATGTGTATATGTATGTATATGTATATGTATATATACATATATGCATGTATGTATATTTGCATATATATGTATGCATGTATATATGTATGTAAATATGCATATGTGTAAATATGTGTGTGTGTTTCAAGTGCATAACACTATCTACTTGTTGTAATGAAAAAAAAGGGTCCCCTTAACTTGGCCTTGATTTAGTGTTGCAATATGTTTAACATATTAACATTAGGTCTTGGGCCCTTGCGAACTAAATCAGCTTATTGGTGCCTTGTTTGAAGTGTTGTAAAGTGTTGTAACACACTTTCATACTTTTTTAGGCTTCTCATTAATAATTGGGCTTTCTTATGCTTTAATTGGCCCTATTTTACATTCACATGCCCCATTTAATGCATATTTTTGAGGTTAATCCCAACACAAATCATTACCCATTCATAATTCAAGTTTTTTGGGCTTGATTGGCCTAGATTTAGTGATTTGGGACTCATTTGTCCCCTTGGATGAATGAGTCCCACCTAAATATCTTTGTCTCAATCCTAATTTCACACCTTTCTAAGCATTATTAAAAATGGTCCCAAAAATTAGGCCTGGTGTGACTCATTCACCACTTTGGGTGAATGAGTCATGTGTGGCAAAAAATCAAAATTAATTCAAATTTCTGGCAAGATTTTATCCTCCTAGATCTGATGTCGGCTTGTAGTGTTCTAATTTCGGGAATTCTTGCATAATTGAGTATAAATACAAGGTTCTTTCATTCATTTTCACCTAAGACTTTTGTGAGAGAATTCCTAATAGAAATTTGAGCTCACAAGATAATTCAAGTGTCTTCAAGAGTAGATTAACAAGCATTTTAGAGCAGCATTCAATCATTAATCATCATGTTAAAGACTCCATGCATCATGTTCATTTTGGAGCTAACAAGTGTGGTGTAGGGTTTTATGATTCAAGCAAGTGTTCAATCCAATATCTATCATATTAAAGCAAGAGTCAAGATCTACATCCATTGGAGCCATTGAATACATGTTTGTAGCACTTCATTGGTAGGGTTTGGTGAGTTGCAACATCTTGTTTTGTTCATTTATCATTCTCCATTACTATTTCATTTCATTTCAAGGATTGATTTCCAAAACGGGGTTTGAAAAAGGAAAACTCATATGCACTAACCCAACAAAATTTTTCCCTCTCCTTTGTGTGTGATTTGTAGGTCTAGGTTGCTTATTTCCTAAGGAGAAATATTGAAGAAAAGTTTCCAAGTCATTCAAAGTTGGAAAAGTTGTCATCAAGCCTTGGAGAACATTGGAGAAGACCTATAGGTTGCAAATTAGGGTTTTGAATCCAGAAATCATTCAGGAAGGACAAAACAGATAGAGAAGATCAAGATCAAACTTTAAAGCTTTAGAAAACCCTCACTAGATTGATTCACCACTTCTAGTGAATGAGCCCCAATTCCAATCAAATTTAAATTTTTTGCAAATTCAGATACCCTTTTGGCAGATTCTTGTTCTCACACAAAAACCCAGAGTTTGGATTGATTCGCCCAGATTGGAAAATGGGTCCTAGCCAACATTAAATGAATATTTTCCAATGTTTTAGACCTACATCCAGCCATCTCTAGATTCCCAGGTGCACACATTCTTTTCTATAGCTTTTTGTGTTGTTTCAATCACTTTTTAAGGTCATTGCATTGAATTAGGGTTTAGTGTTGCATCTTGAATTTCATTTTTCTTTCCAAGTTCTTATTTGGTGGTGAACCTCTTATTATTTTGCATTCATCCCTTAGGACAACCCTCTTGCAATATCTCTTTCTCCTTTGCATTGATATCTCAAGGGTTATCCTTCAATGAAATTGGTAAAGTGGGTGTGCTCTGTGTCCTAAAACCATATGATAGCACCATAACACATTTTCATCATATCATTTTTGTGAACTTGCATTTAGAACATTAATTTTTTTATTAGGAGTGCATCATCATCCTAGATTTGGCTTGCATTAACATTGCATTAGAATTTGCATTGGTTAATTTGCATTCTAGGGTTTCTAATTTTTCATTAGTGAAAGTTGATATAGCTTACATTTTTGCATCTCATTTCAATAAAATTCATAAAAATTATACATTTTCACATAGGATTTACATCATACAACATAATCATCATAAAAATCAATTAAAATTTTCTAATTTTTTTAGAAAAATCCTTGTACTGGGACTCATTCATCACCTTGAGCGAATTAGTCCATGTGCACATTCTACATTGCATTTTCTAGCATTTAAAGCTCTTTTTTTGAGTTTTTGTTTTCTGTTATTGTCTTTTTGTTTCATTTTATAGAATTTTTGTTATAGTAATTTCATTGTTCTTATCTTATATTGCATTTGCATTCACATTGCATTTAGTAGCTCTTGTATGAATATTTGGTGTCCTATTGCTAATATTGTATTGAGATGGAGTTTAAGAATCATGTCATCTCGCGATAGAACAATCCTTGTTGATCTTGGGTTGTCTAGCTCTTTGACTCCTAGTATTGACATTTTTACACTAGTTATGGACAATACCCTTAACGACTCTTTGCCTTCAAGTAGTGTGATGTATGCTAAAACAAGGAATTGGTCCTGCAAGAAAACATAATTTACATTCATGAAGACTTAGCGAACCTAAAACATCAAGTGAAAAATGACAACATTTCAACTACTTCCATCCCTACTATAGACAATATTCACTGCATGCTTGAAAGTGAACATGGACTTGACCTTTTGAAAAACATAGTTCGAATCTATGGAAAACATCTCACCTCAACCACTAGTTGTCCTTTGCCTACAAGCAATGTCACAAGCCAAGGAGGAACTCAAATTCCTCCTCCCACAACAATTGCCTCAATACCTACCTATACCAACCCTCAGGTCACAACAACAATTCAACCAACTAGTAATGTGATTCCTTCCTTGGGTATTTCTGCTAGTATCCCTAGTTCCTTTGTGGCATCACATGTAATATCTCCTACCACTTTACCACCTATAAGCATTTCATTAAGTTGTCCCTCGAACACATACACCCCCTCACCTTTTTCACTTCCATCTCATAACACAAGCAATGACCCTCTCATAAACCAACTCTTCCAAACCGTTTCATCGCTTCAAAAAAAAATCTCCACCATCAACCAAAATCAAAATGGCCCATTTACATATTATGTCAAAATAAGTCCATTGTCCTTAGAGATATTGGAAACACCGATGCCACAAGGTGTAGATGTGCCTAGATTTGAGAAATATGGTGGAAAGGGAGATCCTTCTAACCATGTTAATGCATATACCGCCTTATGGAGTGACTTTGTCCTTGATGATAAAATCTTGGCTAAGCTTTTCCCTAGGTCCTTGAAAGATACTGCCTTGGAGTGGTTTTCTTCTTTACCAAAAACTCAATTTGTTCATTCAATGAACTTGATGAGGAATTTTTTAATCATTTCCAAGTGCACATGACTCCTAAGATGACTTTGGCTGATTTGATGAGATGGAAGCAAAAAGAAGAAGAAAATATATCTGACTTTATCTCACGCTACTAATCGCTTTATTCCCAAATCGATGTCAAGGTTCCTGGCCCTCACCTTCAAAATATGTTCATAAAAAATTTGCAAAGTAAGATACAAAAAAGGATCACCATGATGAAATTCTTGTCCTTCATGTACTTATGTACCACTATCTATGATTATCAAAATTTGGTTAGTAGTCGAGATAAAATGTCCACTTCTAACCAAACTAAGAAATCTGAGCCTGCAAACCAAACCAATCCCAAACCTTTTAGAAAATAGAACAAATGTTTCCTTCAATTCAATCCCCCTCAACAAACAACTCAAAATTTCAACAACCAAGTAGTTTTTGTTAAAGCTACAATACCCTTTAGCTATGGAGACCTGAAAAGACAATTCACTCCCTTACTAGATACCCTTCATAACACAATGTCCCAACTCATAGAGTAGAAAATGACTACCTTGCCTCCCATTAAACAACCTGATCCTATTTAACCATTACTCGTAAGCTCTAGAACAAACTCTTACTACCATTATCATCGAAAAAATGGACATGACATGGAACATTGCAAGTGTCTTAAACATCTTGTGCAAGACCTCATTGATTCTGGTCATCTTTCCATTAGAGGTGTTAGTGATCAAGGAAATAAATCCATTGCCCCTCCTAACCAAATTTTGCAAATATTTACCAACCCTATGCCTAACCATAACATTTCATTTGTCAAAGCTATTAAAACTACAAAGAATGATGTAATGAATGTCGATATAGATGATGATAACAATAATTATATTCAACATGATTATCTAGATAATGATCCTATCTAGATGACACGGTGGGAGTGATAGATGTAATTCTTCATAAGAGAAAAAATATGAATCCTATTGACATTGCTTTCTCCTCTAAGGATATACTTAAACATGTACCTGATGGTCCTCTTTACATAGTCGATAGTATCTATGAAAAACCCACTAATGGGATACTAATAGATCCCACCTATGGAGAGAATGTGATCACCTAGGAATTCCTACTTTTTCATGAGCTCTATCAAGACATATATGATAAACTAAAAGCATGGATCAAGACACATAATGGTTTCACTTTCCCTATGATGGGACCAATCACTTTTCCTTTACAAATAGGACCGAAAAACATTAGATATCTCATTCTCCATCATCTTGAAATTGGACCTATTTCATGTGAAGCTAGGCTATCCATGGCTTCACTCCATGAAATTTGTTCCTTTGGTTGTTCATAAATTCTTAAAGTTTCCTTTTGATAATGCATTTTTCACTATCCATCATAGTGGCTTTAACCTGTTGTCCTCCAAAGGTAACTTTTCCTTAGATTTATTTTGGCCTGAGCCTACCATCCTAGAAGAAACAATTCTTGAACCTAAAGAAATTCCAAACAACCAAGACCAACCTAAGACATCTACCCTTCACCTACTTCCTACAAAATACCAAGAGATAACGAAAATAATCATGTTATGCCTCCTAGAATAAAACAAGTTTACAAAGTCAAAGAGAAAGTGGTTGAAAAACCTCATGTAGTTCCTTCCATTCCTCCCCTTAGGGAAGAAAAGAAACCCATGGTTGATCACCCCTCTCCTACACAAATGCAACTTGATAATAAAAATTTAAAAAATAGAGGTGCTAGAGAGCATAGGCATAGACGTCGTGCCCTTGCTCGTAGGTTACATGAAGAAATAAACAAATAAAATACAAATACAAACTTGACTGAAGCAATACCTGATAACTCTACCCTCACCCCACTACAAAAAAATATAATACAACAACCACAACAAGAGATGAAACCTTCCTTGGGCATTATCATTTGACCTCCTATTGTGATTAACTTGGATGACGATGATGAGGTCGCTCAAATTGATGAAGAGGTTCATAACAAATTGAATACACTATTTTCCTCTTCTATGAGCTTAAACAAAAATTCTCCTCAGAAGAGTTTTGAACCTTGTGCTTCCCCTAGTTCGACACTTGCTCTTGTCCCTTTGGCTAGATGCCCACCTTCAGTATACAATGAAAATGATTAGGATGTACACGACTTGCTTTAGGTTGACTCGCATGTGGCTTAATAGTATTTTCCATTATTTCTTTTCTTTTTCCTTTTGAGTGATTGGATGTGCGTAATTTGATTCCCCATAATGTTTGGTTCGATGTCTCTCTCTCTTTGTGGCATTCCTCTATTTGTACCTTCATTCTTCTCTATGTCGTAAATCTTTTAGTTTTTCCCTTTTATTTTCATTTGCCTTGTGTTTTCCTTTTGGAGATGACACAAGGCATCGAGATATTCATTTCTCTTCCATGTTGACCGATAAGGTTTTTCTTTTTTCCACTCTCTTTGTGTCATTCTTCTAGTTCTATGTGTACTTGGGGATTTATGACAGTTTTGAGCTCTCTAAAAACATTGTAGCAAGAACATACTGACCCCAAATCCATAGATCCCTTATGTTTTTGGATTTTTATTTTGGGGGAAACCCCTCTCTTGTTCTTTTCACATGACGTAGCTTTATTTGGAAACATATGACTTGGCATAGGGATTTCCAAGTTATTTCTCATGTCTTATTTATTGTTTGCATTTATCATTTTCTACTTTGAAGTAATTGCTCACAGTATGGTGTTTAACAATTTCTTTAAAGTGGGGGCATACATTGATGTAATTCTTTTGCATTTCTTTTTTTCATGGTTTGTAGTGCAGTCTTCTTACTTTATACGATGTGTTTTTCACTTTGTGGATGACATTGGGTGTGATTTCCTTCAAGATCATGATCTCTCTTAGCATATTACATTCCTCTTAGTGGCTTGATGTGAGAGCAATCCTAATAGAAAGTTGAGTTCAAAAGAGCATTCAAATGTCTTCAAAAGTATATTATCAAGAATTTTAGAGTAGCATTCAAGCATTAATTATCATGTCATGGACTTCATGCATCATCTTTATTTTGAAGCTAATAATTGTGGTGTAGGGCTTTATGATTCAAGAAATTGTTCAATCCAAGATCTATCATCTTCAAGCAAGATTCAAGATCTACATCCATTCGAGCCATTGCATACATGTTTGCAACACTTCATTGATAGGGTTTGGTCAGTAGAAACTTCTTGTTTTTTTCATTCATCATTCTCCATTACTATTTCATTTCATTTCAAGGATTTATTTCTAAAACAAGGTTTGACCAAGGAAAACCCTTATCCACTAACCCAACAACATTTTTACCTCTCCTTTATGTGTGATTTGTAGGTCTAGGTTGCAGATTTCCTAAGGAGCAAGATTGGAGAAAAGTTTCCAAATCATTCAAAGTTGTCAAAGTTGTCATCAAGCCTTGGAGAACATTGGAGAAGACCTACATGTTGCAAATCAGGGTTTCGGATCCAAAAATAATTTAGGAAGAATAGAGTAGATAGAGAAGAGCAAGATCAAACTTTGAAGCTTTAGAAAACCCTAACTAGACTGATTCACCACTTCTAGCGAATGAGTCCCAGTCCCAATCAAATTTTAGATTTTTGCAAATTGGATACCCTTTTGTTAAATTCATGTTCTCACACAAAAACCCAGAATTTGGATTGATTCACCCAGATTGGCGAATGAATCCCACTCAACATTAAAGGAAGATTTTCCAATGTTTCATACCTCCATCCAGCCATCTCTAGATTTCCAGGTGCACACATTCTTTTTTGTAGCTTTTTGTGTTGTTCCATTCACTTTTTTAGGTCATTTTATAGGTCATTGCATTGAATTAGATTTAGTGTTGCATCTTGAATTCCATTTGTATTTCCAAGTTCTTACTTGGTGGTGAACCCCTTATTGGTTTTCATTCAGACTCTAGGACAACCCTCTTGCAAGATCTCTTTCTCCTTTGCATTGAGATCTCAAGGGTTATCCTTGAATAAAATTGGAAAATTGGGTGTGCTTTGTCCTAAAACCATATGATAGCACCATACCACTTTGTCATCATTTCACTTGTTAAGGAAGAATTGATCAAGATAAAAAGACATAAGAGAGCCATCATGAGATGTTAGGGTTAAGGTATGATCAAGGGAAGTGAAAATATTGTTAGGAGAGGTGTACATGTGTTTAATATTATTATTCTCATGTATATCACTCTCATATTTGATAGGAAAAGTGGAGGAAAAATAAGGATCATTGAAAAGTAACTAAAACATATATAAAAGGAAAGAACAGTACTAACCGTTGCCTAGGTGAAAATAGGTTTTTATCAAAATGATAGACCACTAATTTTTCTCACAAAACATACAATTATGTATATGATATGATGCAAACAACAATCAAAAACCAATCCTAACTATTATAGCAACAATGAGGGAAGTTTTGAGAGGCTAAAACAATGTGTACCTTGTTGCAAGAGTTGTTTTTAGGTCACTAAGGACTCATTCACCCCAAGTGGCGAGTGGTGAATGTATCCCTATTAGGCTGTCTGAAAACTAACTTTTAGGTTGTATTCCTTAATTTCTGCACTTCCAGCTCCTCGATGCTAAGCTCCTGAAAGTTTGAAAAAAATCGTGTAGCCTTGTTTTCATGTTCTTGCAATATGGATGACAACTTTTCAACTTGAAAACATTGACATTTTTTCTTTAATCTCACTCTCCACTTGATCATCAACCTAAAAGCCTGAAAACACAAATCAAAGAGGAAAAAAATTGTTGATTGTTAGGGAATAGGGGTTTGCCTTGGTCAAACCCCATTTAGGTTATTAAACCTTATGGTGAAATAATGAAATAGAAGAATTAAAAATGAAATATGAAATGATGATGCCTTGGAATGTAAATCTACAAACTAAAATGAAGTGTCCTTGTAGAATGTAGACCTTGATCTTGAATTGGATGTGGAACAATTCTTAACTTGGATCTTGAATGCTACATCAACAAACTAGCTCAACAACATGCTTGATGTACTATGTGTTTGACATGATGATATGACCTTTAATTTCTACAATAAAACTTTGATAATATTTCCTTGAATTCCTTTGGAATGCTCTATAATTCTCTAATGAATGTACTCTTGATTTCTTGAAATCTTTGAGGTGAGACTATGTCAATTAACCTTATATTTATACTAAATCTAAGGATTAGCCCCAAAATTCAAATAAAACAAGACAAAATCAGATCTAGGATTCAAAATCATTAAAATCCCTCTCAAATAAATTCAAAAAAGGGTGTCCTAAGTAAGGAGGAACCATCCACCCAAAGTGGCGAATGGGTCCTAGCACAATTTTCTAGGACCAAGCTTTGGGGAGGTGAAATAACATTAAAAACTCACCTCAAATATTTAAAAAAGGGGGTCCTAGATAAGGAGGACCCATGGATCCTGGCACATTTTTCTAGGACTCCAAATTTTCCAATTTAAATGTTATGAAATATCATTAATGGGTGATAGGATAGATCCTTAAGAAAATGTAATTAATAAGGCTTGGATTTAAATTAAAGGGGCCAATTAACCTCAATTAACCTCAATTAATTAATAAATCCATAGATTAGTGTGAAAGTGTAAGAAAACACTTCACAATGTGCAAAATAAGGAACAATTAAGTCCATTTTTTTTGTTTTTGCTAGATAAAAAGTTGGGTAGGGCCAGCACCCGTCTATATTATAATATCAAAGATGACATAGTTTAAAGGGTAATATACTAGCACACCACAAGAACCTCTATGACTACTTACAACTACTACCAGTTATAGACAAGTTGGTAGACTACTAAGAAGATACCCCCCACAGCAGCAAACAACAACTGCCAGCCATTCCAAGAAGGCGAGATTCAACATAAACATTACATTCCAAGTACTCCCAACGTCAGACCAGCTTATTCGCCACGAAGAGTTTTCTTTGATAGCTCATCCGCCAGTGCATTCCCTTCCTGATAAATATGGCTAATTTTAAAATCTTCCAAATCAGCAATTAATGTCCTCATACTAGCCAACCATCTGTTAATCTTCAAATTGGGGGTTGAGTTTTGGTGAATGGCATTTACTATGATCAATGAATCTCCCTCCAGATGTATCTTCTTCACCCCAAGCTCCTTTCCCAACTCTAGACCTCTCAATGTTGCTCTGACCTCTGCAATGTTATTTGTTGCTACACTAATGTGTTTCATGCATTCAGCAATGATTAATCCCTACCCATCCTGTGCAACACAACCAATCCCACTTGGCCCCAGGTTTCCACTGGAAGCACCATCAAAAAATTTCTTAATCCAACCTAGGTTTGGTGTTGTCCATTTGATTCCCTCCGAGGATCCACCAGTTGTTCTGATCTTCTTGATCCCAAAAGCTTTGGGACCACCAGCCCTACAAAATTTTTGGTCAACTCACTATCCCAACTCATAAAGACATTATTTTTCACATTAGAGGATCTAACTGCAGAGTTCACTACTTCTACAATAGAGGTTTCAATCTTCTTGGCTAGCAACTCCCTTGGCATCCCCAATTCCTTGAAGATTCTATGGTTCCTTCCCTTCCAAATTTCCCAGATTACTATTGAGGGGGCTACTTTCCAAATACATCCAAAGAAGTATTGTTTCTTGATGACAGGCTAGCTAACGAACCAGTCCACCAACTCCTGAGGAAGGGGGCACTAAAGGTTTAAATTGGCTCGAATGAAGTTCCAACAAAACCCTACATATGGACAGGCCAACAGGAGGTAGTTCACGTCTTCCTCATGATTTTTGTAGAGAGGGAATCTCCCCAGACCACTAATCCCAAATTTGGCCAGGTGGTCTTGTGTTAGAATCTTTTTTTGAATTTCTAGCCAAGAAAAGACTCTGACCTTGGGCATACCAAATTTACCCCACATAATTTTTTTTCGGCCAATGTTTGTCATCCTCAATTGCTTCCCTTATCCTATATCCAATCTTCATTTTGTATTCCCCATCCATAGAAGTACACCACCTAATCCTATCTTCTTCTCCTACAACCATCCATTTTCTGTATTTCAGTATGTCTTCCAAAATCACCTTTTGGGGGGCATTTAACTCTGACAATGATTTCCACTTCCATCTTAGTTGACCATTCTCAGCTAAGAATGAACCATAGTTACAGAATTCCTTTCCCCAAAAAAGATTTGTCTCTCTATGAATATCCTCCAAATGTGGAAGAGATTTGAGGGCCGGATGTTCCTCCCAAGAGTCCTCCCAAAACATTATTTTTCTACCATTGTTTACTTCCCATGTGATATGTTTGGTAACAATGTCTCTGCATTCTAAAATAAAATTCCAAATTGTTGAGCCCCATTGGGGGATTCTGGACAGTGAATATTCTAACTACATCATCTGTGTCAAGATATTGTTTTCTCTGAATTTGAAACCATCGTTGGTCCCCTTTGCAATAAATATGCCAAACAAGCTTCACGCCCATTGCCAAGTTCATTAGGTGTAATTGTTTCACCCCAGCCCCTTTCGCTCCTTGAGGTCTACATATCTTGTCCCAAGCCAACAATGGGAACTTCTGAGAGTCACTTGAGCCATTCCACACAAATCTCCTCATGAGTTGAATCAGACCTTCTTCAGTAGCTTTGGGTAATTTCATGCAAGACATTGAATAAACCGAAATGGCAAAGAGGACAACTTTATCATCATGACTTGACCAGCCGAGGTGAGCCATTTCCCTTCCAGCTCCCCAATTTCTCCCTATAGTTGTTTAGTACTGATTCCCAATAACTTAACTTCTTTACCCTTGCAAACAAGGGCATCCCTAGAAACTTACCAAGAAAGTTGGCAATTTTTAGTCCCAAAATTCTTGCTAAATCCTTTTGAAGACTCAGTTGGACATTGAGGAAGAAGACTTCGGATTTGTGCTAGTTGATGCTTTGACCTGAGGCCAACCCATACTCATTCAACAATTTCTTGATGCACCTGGCCTCCACCCTGGTAGCCACCCCATCTACAAATTGATTGTGTGTTGATTTTTCTATCCCCGGGGCAACTTCTATACCCTTCCACTTACCTTTAGCCCTCATATGTGATATAATTCTACCGATTTCTTCTACCATGATGATGAAAAGAAAGGGTGATAGGGGATCACCCTGTCTGATTCCCCTTGAAAATTCAAAGAAACCTTGTGCTACACCATTTACTAATACCAAGAATTTGGGAGAATTGATGCATCCAGTAACCCATTCCACCCACTCTTGTCAAAAACCAAACTTCTTCAACACCTCCAATAGGAATTGTCAATCGACCATATCATACGCCTTAAGAATATCCAGTTTGATGATCATACTACAAACTCTAGTATTTCTTGTAGTATGAATAGTTTCATGTGCCACAATAATGCCATCGAATATGGATCTACCTAGGGAGAAACCGCTTTGCTCCTCTGAGATAATTTTCTTAAGAACCTTCTTCAGCTGATTAGCAATGATTGTTGTTATTATTTTGTAAATTGTATTACAGAGAGAGATTGGTTTGTAATCTCCAAAGTTCTGTGGATCTCTTCTTGGGAATGAGTGTGATGAATGTGTGGTTGAAGACCCCAAGCACCGTGGCCTTTTTCCTTGATTCCTCAATAGCTCGATGCACATCCTTACCAATGATGTCCTAGAAGGCTTGAAAGAATTTGGACATGAAACCGTCGGGTCTAGGGGCTTTATCAACTCCAAGCTGAAAGTTAGCAGCCCTTACTTCCTCTAGGTTGATCGGCTCGTAGAGTCTTAGATTTTCCTCTCCATTGATCAAGGATGGGATCTGTCCAAGAAATCCTCTCTTTCCCTTCTATTATCCACCATAGCACAGTTGAGAATTTTTTGGAAATACTGGACTGCTGCTTGATTCACTTCTTCTGTGGATTTTCTTCTCGAACCATCCTCCTTTGTGACTTCAATGATGCTTTTCTTGACCCTTTTCATAATTTCCATTCTATGGAAAAACCTAGTGTTCTTGTCCTCTCCTTTTAGCCATACTTCCCTAGATTGCTTCCTCCAAAAGGTCTCTTACCTAGCCATGATCTCTTTCAGCTCATCTTTGAGTTTTAATTCCATCTCATAATTAGTCCCATCCATTCCATTCTGAATCACTTTCTCATTTAGCTTGGAAATTTCTCCTTCAATCTGATCTTTCTCCTTGAATATATTTCCAAACTTCTCCTTGTTCCAGTCCTTCAGTTTATTTTTGATATGTGCTAGTTTTTGTCTGAGTGTGTACATACAGGTATGGTTTCCCCCTCCCACTTCCTTCCACCATATTTCCATCAGATCAGTCAATGATGGGTCCCTGAGCCACATGTACTCAAAATTGAAAGGGATGCCACCTTTGGGTACCTTGGGATTTATATACAACTAAACCAGGAAGTGGTCTAATCCGGAGAAGGGTAGAATGCTTGCTTCAAAAGAGTTTGCTTCTAGTCCCCAATTCCCACCTAGGAAGAATCTTTCCAAATTTTCTGCTATATGGGTAAAGCCTTTTCTCCAGTTAGTCCATGTATACTTACCATTCTTCATTTGCATTTCCCTCAACCCCCACTCCTCCACAAAATCCTGGAAGTCCTGTTGTACCCTTGACAAAGTTTAAGAGCCCCCTGCTTCTCAGAGTTATCTAGAGTGGCATTGAATTCTCCACCTAAGATAACTTGTATCCCATCCTGCATCTATAGCCAGGCCCTAATCTCTTGCCACAACTCCCTTTTAGCATTGGTTGGTGTTGGTCTGTATACATTAACAATTAGCATAAACTTATTTTGACTAAGGATCCTACATCTAACTGCCATCCAATTTTGTTTCTCCACTACCACATTGCATTGTAGAAGTAACGGATTCCACAACACTCCTAATCCTCCTGAGGCCCCAATAGACTCCACAAATGTTCCTTCCCACTGTTTCCAACTTCTCATTTTTGTTTGGATTTCATCTTTTTCCCATTTAGTTTCTTGCAACAGAACTAACTTTGTCTTACTTTGGTCTATTTGACGCTTAACTAAGTGCCACTTGCTAGGGGTGTTTAAGCCCCTAGCATTCCATGTAATTAGCTTCATGCCTCCTTGGGAAGGACAATCTCCTTCTTGTTTCTAATTTTTCTTTGACCCTTGGTGCTGGCTGCAATTTCTAATTTGGCTTTGTTGGATTTGGGACCCCTTTTTTTCTTTGGTGCTAGGTTTGGCTTTTTCAGCTTTGATTATGATTTCTCATTTGTTCTTTCCTCAAGGATGCATGTTTGGTCTATCTCAGGACACATGTCTTCTTAAAATTCCGAATCATCATCTTTGAGCTCCTCCATATCAAAGGTTGGGTTAGGCTTTGTAGCTTCAGTAAGAGTCCTTGGGGTGTCGGTCTTGATTCTTGTGCATCCCATTGTCGATTGAGATAATGCACCAGCTCTAGTTGTAAATCCAAATCATTGTCAGATAGCTAGTCTTTAGGCACCTCCTTTATCTTTTCCTTATCCTGTGTTATTGTCCACACTTCTTTATCCATCACCTACTTGTTACTTTACTCCCCTAGGGCTTCTGTTGTTTCCTTATCCATCATGTCACCTCTTGAGGCTCCAAAGGCATCACCTAAACATCCCTTATTGGAGCTGGCTACCTCCTCTCCACACATATTTTTCATAGTTAAGTACCTACCAACTACTATGTTGTCCCCCTCCCTTGATTCCCAGTCCATCACCAAGCATTCCACCATAGGGTCATACTCTTGCTGATTGATTACCTTTGAGTTAATTTCTTGTTCTAGATGAGCTTCCATTCTACCCTCCCTATAAAGTTTCTAGGTGAATTTGTTTTCTCTATCAGCCCACACCACCCCATTACATTCCAAATGTCTGTGTGAAATTGATTTGCATAGGGGGCACAGAGACATCTGGTCTTCTCTTTTGATCTTTAAAATGTGTGGCCCCGCATTGGTGGGGATCTCAATTTTTTAGGGAAGATTAGAGAAATCCCTAAGCACATTCTAATGTAAGCTCACTTGCATTTGTCGATTAGAATCTCATTAATAGATCTCAGGGTGCCTAAGCTATTCCCCGCTGATTTCATGAGACCCAATTCCCAAAATTATGAAGGCATGTCATATATTCTTATCCACACTAGTCCCTCCTACATAATATGTTCCCATGGGTTGAAATTCAGATACTAGTCAACCAAATGGATGCCAGCACTTTTCCAGTAGTGCAGCTCACTGTGGAGGGCATTCCATTTCTCCTCTGGTGTTGGGAAGATAACTAAAAAGTAGTCATTTGCAAGGGCCCCGATTTGAATCCTGCCACCCCATTTCTCAAAGCACCATTTTTTTATCTCTCTAGCTCTACTCTTGTCGCCTCCTCATTTAATGAACAACCCTAATTGTTTTAACTTGTCTATTTCATCTTTGATTTTCTACATCTCGATCGGAATATGGAGCGGGGGATTAGTGTTTCCAACCTTACCCGATTTCTCCTTATATCCATTTGGATGCTCACCTTTCTCTTCCCAAACTTGATCCACTCAATTTTTTTCCTTTGTGTCATCACTTACAATCTTGTTGTCACACCAATCACATGTCTATTCCCATCCATTTGGTTTATTATACCAAAACCTACCATTCCGTCGATTTCCCAAAACCCTACCTCAATCCATAGAATGTTCTTTGCCAGGATTTCTAGATGGCTCCATTTGAAGCCTATGGAAACCTCGAGGGCGCAACTAGGGTAAATATGGCGGCTTATTCTTCCCATGGTATTTTCCAACATTCCTTTCTTTGTTCCCAGTAGGTCCTCCCCCTTTCTCTTTGTAGTAGGGGTGACATTTTTCCACCCATAATCCATTTGTGAACACCCATTGTGGGTTGTGACTCCCGACTCCTGACGCCTATGCACAGCTTCCTCCGAACTCTCACTTCCCATTGTTCCAACTCTGCTCCTGCTCCTTGCGTGACACATTTTCTTAATTAATTTGATTAGTACAATTAAGTCCATTTTATTATTAATTTTTCATTCCCAAACTAAGTGTGAAAAAGGGTTACTTTTATTAATTCTACATTCTGCCTACACTAGAGTGGGAGTTTTCTCCCATGAAAAACTCATAAAAAAGTAGACATTCAAGACAATTAAGTATGCAGAAATAATGAAGATACATAATCATACCCTATCAAAGACCAAGAAAAATGAAGAAAACCACAAGATCAATCACAACCATTCCAACACAATGTGGAACATAGTTGTTTTCCCAAGAAAAATAATCAAGCTTTGACGGACCAACGCAATGTGGAACACGTCTAGGCTATTTGTCCATAACAAGGATCAATCTTTGGTAGTCCAATGCAACATGGAACATATCTAGGTTGTTTTTCCATAACGTGTGTGCTCACTCTGGGGTAGTGGAACCTCAGGCCATACACTAGGTGAGTTATCCTATAACAAGGTGGCAAATGAGAGAGTCATATTAGCCTCCCATACCATACTGAATTTATCCTCCTAACAACTTTGATAAGGTGCCATAATTCTAAGCTTTTGAATGCTTTTAAATTTTATGTTTGTAGGTTTTGTTAAAGATAATTTTTCTTTGTTCACATAAGGTCTTCTTCTTAGGGAACATCATGCCTAATTTCTCCAAGAGAGGACAAGTCAAGAATATCAAATCGCCTCTTATGGGATGCCTCATTCGCATCATACCACTAAGGTAAATCATATGCTTAGAAATATCATGCTCTTGGAGGACATCAGACCCAATGACACCACAAGAAAAGAACACATCACAAGAAAAAAGGAACATCACGCCATGAACTATGCAAAATGTCAAAAGATATCATCAATGTATTCCCCCAATTTAAAGTGGTTGCTAACACCATTATTGTGAGAAATTTCTTTAAATTAGCCAATGTTTTCTCCTAAGACATGAGAGCTTTCCTCAAAAACCCTATGCCAAGTCATATGTTTTTGAAATAAAGCTACATCATGAACAAGGAGGGAGGGGTTGCCCCCAAAAATACATAAGGGATCTATGGATTCAAGGTTAGTATGTTTTTTTTACTGTTGTTTTAGAGCTCAGAACTATCATCTTTCCCCAAATACTCATAGAACTAGAAGAATGACACTAAGAGAGCGAAAAAAAAGAAAAATATTTTAGGTCAACATGGAAGAGACCTAAATGTCTTGGCGCCTTGTGTCATCCCCAAAAGGAAAACACAAGACAAATGAAAAATTTAAAGGAAATATTTTATGGGATAGAGAAGAATTTCAGTACATATAACATCAATCGAAACATCACAAGGGATCACATACGCGCATGCAATCACATAAAAAAACTTGAAAAATAAAAATACTAGTAAGGCACATGCGAGTCAACCTATTATCAAGTCATCTGCATCCCAATCTCAGTCTGTATAAATGGAAGTTAGAAAACTAGCCAAAGGGACAATGGTAAGTGCCAAACTAGGGGAAGCACCAAGTTCAACACTCTTTTTAGGATATTTGTCATTTAAGTTCATAGAAGAGGAAAATAATGTATTCAATTCATTATGCACTTGTTCATCAATCTTTGTAATACCAATAACATCATCTAGATTAATCACAATGGGTGGTCGAATGACAATGTCCATGGAATGTTATTTTTTATGTTGCAGAGAAGGTATAGAATCATCATTCATTTCTTTAGGTAGGTTCATATTTTTATTTTCTATTTTGTTCTTGTCTTCTTTAGTTTGTAACATATGAGCAATAGCAAGACGTCTGCGCCTACACTCTCTAGCATTGAGATTTCACTTTGATCTATTGTTGATTTGTGTTTGTGTAAGAGAAATTTTTTTAGTCATAGGTTTCTTATCTTGATTGGGATGAATAGAAGAAACAACGGGAGGTTTTTCAACCAATTTCTCTTTAGCTTTTTTAAAAAAAATAAATTTTAGGAGGGAAAATGGGATTTTTCTGGTTATCTTGTGGTCTCTTATAAGAAATTGTGAGAGCATTTGTTATAGGTTGTTCATGGATGTTTGAAAGGGATTTCAGTTCAATTATTGTTTCGTCAAGTATAGGTGGTTCAGTCATAGGTTGAGGTATGTTTCGAAGGGATAATTCTACTATATGCTTTGCCTTGAAATTTTGATATGATTTGAAAAAGAAGTCCTCATGAAGTTTAATAGGTTCAATAGGCTAAGGAAAAAATAAATCTAATGAAAAGTTCCCTCTGGAAGAAGCATGATTAAACCCATTATGATGCACACTAAAAATATTATTTCCAAATGGAAACTTTAAAATTTTATGTGCAACCAAGGAGAAGACATTCATGGAGTGAAGCCATGGATAGCCTAACTTCACACAAAATTGCTCTGATTGTGGGATGATAGTGAATGAGACTGTTACCCATTTTTCACCTATGGGCTCAATCAGGCAGGGTAACCCATGTTTTTAGAGGTTCTTGAAGACCAAATGCATCAACACTTGCATCAAGATCACACTTTTTCTAACTTGTTTGCTTCCTGTACAGATGCAGGGGAAAATAATGTTTTAATTCAGCACGAGGATGAGATGTGGCTCCCAAGAGGGTTGAGCCCAGCATGCAGGTCTTTAGCTTGGGGGTGGGTTTTCTTTTTTATTTTTTCCTTGTCTTTCCCTTTTTCCTTTTTTCTTTCTTCTTGCCTTTTCCTTGATCTGTCGAGGGTGGGCCCAAGCCAGAACCCAAACTTGGAACTTTTCTAAAGTTCCAGTTCCTGTTTCTGATATGGTTTTGACCCCATTTCTGCTGTTTCTTTCCTTGTCGGGCCCCCCTTCCCTTTGTTTCCATCAGAAGCGGAGTCAGGCCAAAACCAAACTTGGAACTTTTCCAAAGTTCCAGTTTCCATTTTTGTTTCGGTCCCAATTCCGGTTCCGTGCTTGTGTGCATCTCATTTTTCTTCTTTGACCTTGCTTTTGACCGTGGGGTAGCTTTTCCCTTTCTTTTCTTGTCCTTTTTCCTCCCTTCCTTTCCTTTGTCAGAGGTGGGTTTGGGATAGAATCCGAACTTGAAACTTAATGAAAGTTTCAGTTTCGGGTTTGTTTTTGCCCCCGCCCCCGCCCTGTTTTACTTGGGATCAGTTTTAGTTCCAATCCTGCCTTGTCTCCTGCTTGTGCATTTTCTTTCTTTTGAGTAGGCCCAGGCCCAGGCCGGAAATTAAACTTAGAACTTTTCTAAATTTTCGGTTCCTGTTTCCATTTAGGTTTCAGCCCTGGTACCGGTCCCGCTCTTCCTTCCTTCCTTTTCTTCGTGGCCTAGAATCGAGGGTTGTCTCTTCCTCCTTGGTTTCCCCTTATGTTTTTCTTCTTTTTCCTTTCTCCCTTGTGTTTTTTCGGGGGCAGGATCGGGTCGGAATTCGAACCTGAAAACTTGAAGAAAGTTTCAAGGGTGGATTTCATCCAGGTGTTGGTTCCGTCGGGATTCATATGTCGTTGCTTCCGCCCCTTTCTTCCCCCAGTCCTAGTTCCAGTTTTGTCTTGGCCCCCCCCGCTAGTTTTGAAGGGTCTCAGTGATAAAGAAGTCTCAGCAACATGGCAGGAGCTCGCTAAAAGAAAAGTGATCTTGCCAAGATGTCTCACTGACGGGGTGAACTCTTGCCAAAGTGGAGTGGTCTTGGCCAAGGAAAGCAGTTTCGCCATGATGTCTTGGTAATGGCATAATTTCTCGCTGATAGAATGGGGGGTCTCGATATGTGTTTTTCCTTCAGCAGGACTCTCGCCAACAACAAAAGGACCTCGCCAAGAAAGTTTGACATCGGCAAGAGATCTTGCAGATATAAAGATGTCTCCCTGACCAAAGAGGAAGTAGCTCATTGTCGAGAGATAAGGAGCCCGACAAAAGGTCTGGCCGATAGGCCAATGTCTCACTGACAATAAAGGGTCTCACTAACAGTCTTCCTGAAATGAATAGTTCGTTGAAGGAAAAGGAATTCTAAAAGATGTCTCGACGAATGAAGGTGGTCTCAACGATGAAAGAAGGAATTGGTATGACTATTGGAGCTCGCTATGAATTGTCCCCAACATCCAAAGTCTCACTGACATGCGATCCTTCTGCAGGGCAACTCTTGACCTTCGAGAATATGCACAGCTGGGGTGATGGCTCGGGAAGTAATGGTGCTGAATCGAAGGTAAATGTGGTGTTGTTCCTTGGAGATGGTCAACTAGAGGTAGTCATGAGTCACAATAGTAGCTGAAGATGACAGCTAGAGGAGCGAAGAGGCATTAATGACCATGTCACAGAGCATTCAAGGCAACTCTGACAAAAACTTAATGGCGGACTCGGAGGCTGCAAGATAATAATGATGGTTGTAAAAGATCTGAAGGCCATGCCCAAGGACGAGCTTTCACCGACATGAGCAGGGGATGCACATTAAATGCTTCATTGACTTCATTCCAAAGAACTTCTACGGCCAATGTGTCTAGGCGCCAACTCATTTTTGAAACCCTAGGGCAGGGGGCCAACACTCTCTTGTATATATGGCATTTTTTCCTCTTTGTAAAATAGTTCTTAGTTAGGAGACTGTTGAAGGAGCATTATTCAGACTTTGTAACTCATTTTTTATGAATACTATAGAACTATAACACAAACACTCCTTATTTTCTCAATAGAAAGTTATTTCCTTCACAGATTTTCTTTGTTGATTTAGTGACCACTTGTAAGTTGCATGATAAAATCCTGTGTAAATCCTCTATTTTATCAGATTCCTTCAGTACTAGATGCAAATAATATTATGTCATAAAGCAGGTTTATGTTAGTGATCTCTTTCTATTGCACTTATGTCTGTGAAAACATCTTTGTTTTCCTTGTGTTAAGCATTAGAACAGTCAGAACCTTACGTGGACTCATTTTTATAAACATAAATCTCTATATTGTGAAATTATTTAGCTCTATCAAGATTTTATGTGATTTTTTCTGCAGTATTGTCATATTTTGATCTTTGGTGTATCACCTATTAGTGATAGGTTTTGATTTAAGTATATCCTTCTGACTCTTTTCCTTATCTTTCTTCAATTTTTCTTAAAGTATATTAAGGGGAAAAAACCCATAATCTGAAGGTCCACTTTATTCCTAGGTCACCCACAACCTCAAAGTGTTCCCATGTGTCAATAGGTTGCTATAGTTGATAGCTCAGCAAGGGTGAAAACTTTATTTCACAATAGTTTTTGGCATGCCCGGTGGGACTAAGAACGGTTTTCAGTCTCAAATCAAAATTATCATATTGATTTTTGGTATGTGCAGTAGAAATTGTAGTCTTAAGAAACAAATGTTAGCATACTTGACAACTCTGAGCTCAGATTTAGTAGTTCCAATGCATTACTACTCATGAGAAGAGTGCAGACTAGGAGTAATTCATTTGTTTTTGAGTATTTACAGTTGTCCCCACCTAGAAGGAGGGGGAGAGAAATACAAAAGGTTTAGAAGGCAGTTTTTTTATTTTAGAAGATCCAAGTTGAACCCAGCTATTAGAGGGCATACTGATGTTCCTATTGTTATTACTAAGAGTATCCCAGCGACAATGATTCTAGCAGTGAGAAACCAGCCATTTGTTGCTTTTAACCAAGGTAGCCCACTAAATCTGACTCAGCATGATGGCATTCTTGTCACTGCCTTAAGATGTTTGCCATATTTTTATGGGGAGGATCATACCACCCCAACAGAGCATATAAAAGATGTTGCCAACCTATGTGTTGTTCACCATGTGATTGAAGAAAATGTTGCACTCAAATTGTTGGCAGCATCCTTCAAAGAAAAGGCCTTACAATGGTTCAGAGGCCTACCTGTCAACTCTATAGCCACATGGGATGAGTTAGGCAGCCAATTATGCAAGATTTTTGAAGATAAATCAGACCACTTGTCATTGGTGGAGCAGCTATCTTCAATCAAAAGAGCTCCACATGAAGACATGTTAGATTTCAATCACCAGTTCCAAAGGACATAGGATAGAATCCCACAACCGGTAAGGCCTACTGCTAATCATCCATTCTTATACTATTTAAAAGCTTTAAATAGTGATATTTATGTGATGATTCAATCAATGGGAGGTGATACACTTCCTGCAACATATAGTGTAGCTGTCAGAGCTGAAAATGGCCTTATATAGGCTTGTAAAATTGCCCCAAGACCACCTATGCCAATATTTCCTGCTTTTCAGCCTTTGATCCCTATGAAAGTTCCCCCTTTAGTTGTTGTTCCAAGTACACCAGCATTGCCATCATCTGATACCCAGCCTAATGGTCAATTAAATGCATTTCCAGCTTAGTCTAACGAGCTGCAAGAGATTAAGGGCCTTCTAACTACCTTTGGGAATGAGATGGTTAATTTAAGAAAACAACAAAATCAAGGTTTTAAACCTTATCAACCCTCATTTTAGTCTAATTACCAATAGAATTAGACCAATAGACCGCCCTATCAGCCTTATAATCAAGGCCAAAAGTTTGCTCCTAATCCAAGGACACATAAAGCTTATGACTCCAACACTGCAAGCACTTCCAAAGAGCTTGCGCCTATCCAAAACAACTTGGTTCAAGATTATGAGTGGTGTTTTTTGTGTAATCAACCCCATAATTAGGGTACCTATGTAAATGGAATGCTTAACCAAGCCTTGATGGTTCAGAACAATAATGTGCCTTTAACAACTGAAATACAACAACAAGAGCAATAGGCACATGAGTCTACGTTCCTAAATTGGCAAGGGGAAGAATTTTGTGGAGTGATCCATGTTGATTCTTCAATTGCAGACAATACACATAGTAAGAAGAGGGAAATAGATGGACATCAACCTAATATAGTTTAGACTCAACCAAAACAAGGGAAAAACTAGAATCAAAGTACTCCTAGCCCATCGAAAGCTGACCAGATCTGAGTGCTACCAAGGGGCTAGCCTTTGGTGATCAACCAACAATCTAATTTATCAACCCAGGCTCCTTCAGTTAAAGGTAATGCTATTCCCCCTAAAGGTCAAGTTAAATCTGCTGCACCTTTTAATATATTGGAGCATATGAAGAAAATTAATGTACCCATGTCAATATGGGATTCTCTGAGTATTCCAGGTCAAAAGGACCTACTCCAATCCGCTTTATCAGGTTTAAGTGTCTTAGATGAGCCTAGTGTAGAAAAGGAGAAGGTTGTGTTTGCTACTACTACTGTTGGTAATAACGAACAGCAAGCTGCTAAAGCCAAGCCATCTCCATTTTATTTGTCATTAATCATAGGAGATCATCTGGTTCACAATTGTATGATTAACTCAGGGGCTAGTAGTTCAGTTATGCCCAAACAAATTGTCGATAAGTTGGGAATTGAGTATGAGCCACTAGAAAAGGGGGTAGTGCAATTGGATGGTATGGTTGTGAACACAGTAGGGGTTGTTAAAAATTTGAGTTTAACTCTACATGCCTATCCCAATTTTGCAATACCACAAGATATATACATTATTGAGTTTCCCTCGTACTTTGCCCCTTTGTTTATCTAGGGATTTTATGGCCAAGATAGGTGGTTACCTATCCTCTAATTGGTCTCACATGCTTTTCAGAACTAGATATAGCACTAGAGCTACTATCAAATCAGAACCCATAGCCAAGGTTCATGTTGAGCCTTACAATCTGCCCCCTATCAATGCCAACTTGGTTACAAATGAACAAGTGGAGCATCCTGCTATTCAAGAGACTGAGATTCAAATAGAAAGAACATCAGATGTTCTTCCTAAAGAGTGGGCACCTCAAGCTCATGAGGCGGATAAGGGAAAGCAATTGGAAGAGGTTGACATCGGTGTTTATATGATGCATGAGACTAACTCTTTTGTGCCTAATATTGAAAAGAGTAAGGAACAACATAGTGAGCAGAATGAAAATGATTTATGGGAGCTATATTTTGATGGCTCAAGGAGTACAATAGGTACTGGTGGTGGATGTATGTTGATATCGCCAGAAGGACAAAAGTACTATCAAGCTTTCAGATTTTGTTTTAGTTGTTCCAATAATTCTGTTGAGTATGAAGCTCTAGTCCTTTGGAGTGGGCGAGACAGAGAGGTATTTGTTGTCTTAAAGTTTATGGTGATAGTGAGTTGGTCATCAATCAGGTGAGAAAGCTAAATGTTGTTAAAGATGAGATGCTCAAGTCTTACAGGAATAGGGTATGGGACCTCTTAGAGGGATTTGAAGCCTTTAATCTAATTTCCATTCCTAGAGCTCAAAATAAACATGTTGATAGATTCGTTGTTGTAGGAGCTGAACACGATATTTCAAAGGAGATTTACAGTGATAGAACTAATCAGCATATTAAGATTGTGGTTACGCATGTTGTTCCTGATAACAATATGTACTAGCAAGTCTTTGATAGCGACCAGCAGATTTTCAGCTTTTTAAGAGAAGTCAAGTTCTTGCATACCAATTAGGAAAAATTAAAGCACCAATATAGTGACCAAATTATTCAACTAAAAAACAACAAGTTTCCTAAAGGCTTGGTCACTTTAGAATCTATTTTTAACACTAATGATGGAGCAAGAAAGCCCAAGGGGAGTATTCAAGTTCAGCAAGATCACTACGAAGAAGTTGAAGTCTTTAAAAAAAAGCTTCTTAAGTTAGGCAAGGTATGTACAACTGAAGAGAAGCATCTTTTCATTCAGCTTTGTCAAGAATTTAATGATATCTTTGCTTGGAAATATAGTGATTTAAAGGGATTTAATCCCCAGCTTGTTCAACATACTATTGAACTTGAGCCTAATTTCAAAACCTGTTAGCCAAAAGCAGAGGCCCTTGAATCCTAAGTTAGAACCTTTGATGAAAAAGGAACTAGATAAGTTGATTGAAAGCAGCATCATTTTTCCCATCAAGCATACCTCATGGGTTTCAAACCTAGTGCCAGTAAGAAATAAAAATAATGAAATAAGACTCTATGTAGATTTCCATGATTTAAATAAGGCCTCCTTAAAAGACCATCATCCTCTACCTTCTATGGAACAGATACTTCAGCTAGTTTTAGGGTCTAAAAGGTTTTCCTTATTAGATGGCTATTCTAATTACAACTAGATATTGGTGAAAAGGGAAGATCAGTACAAAACAACCTTCACCACAAAATGGGGAACTATGGCCTATCTGAAAATACCCTCTGGTTTATCTAATGTCGGGGAAACATTTCAAAAGGCTATGGATATGGCCTTTCAGGGTTTAATGTACAAGATAGTCTTATTCTATCTTGATGATATCACAATTTTTTCTAAAGAGGCTAAGAATCATTTGTGTCATTTGAGGTAGATTTTTGAAAAGTACAGGGAATTTGGGATATCACTTAATCCCAAAAAATGTGTGTTTGATGTTCATGAAGGAAGATTGCTCGGTTATGTGGTATCCAAATAGGGTATTACTATTGACCCTAAAAGAATAAGTGTCATTTTAGCTCTTCCTTTACTAGTGCATAAGAAATGTTTATAGAGTTTTATTGGTAGGATTAACTTTGTTAGGAGATTTATCCCTGACATTGCTAGTTTATTAAGTCTACTAACTCACATGCTGAGAAAGAATGTACCTTTCAGCTGGACTAAGGATGGAAGAATTTTTGAGCTTATAAAAGAGGCATTGGTAGCCGCACCTACACTTCTAAATCCTAAATTTTCTAAGGATTTTAGTTTATATGCCTATGGAAATATTGATTCGCTTTTAGCCATACTTGTGTAGTGAAATGATGAAGGATTTGAATAGCCCGTGGCATTTTTCATTCAGGGACTCAAAGATTACGAGTTAAAGTACACCTTTGTAGAGAGACATGTTCTTGTTGTCATAAGAAGCTTAAAGAAGTTTAGGCACATGCTCTCCAATAACAAGATTATACTGATGGTTGCTCATCCCTGTGTGAAAGAGTTTTTATTGAACAAAGATTTGAGTGATAGAAGAGTTGGTTGGGTCACTAAGGTGATGGAGTATGACCTTGAAATAAAGGTTACCAAACTAATCAGAGGGAGATGTCTCTGTGAACAACTTACTGAGGACAGCAACAATAGTGTGGTGGAGGAGGAAAGTTTTGTTTTAGCACTCCAAGATGGACAACAAACTGCCATACCGAATCCTATTGGTTGAATTACATAAATGACACATTTTTTATTAACTGGTGAGTTTCGTCTTGATCTAACTAGATCTAAAAGAAGGTATTATCAACTACAAGCCATACCTTATGTTCTTTTAAATGGTTTGTTGTTTAGAAGATATTTTCATGGTGTCTTGTTAAGATGTATTGAAGCTAATCAGGTTGATAGAGTTTTGCATGAATTCCATCAAGGATCAGCTGGAGGACACTTTTCTCCAAGAGCCGCAGCTCTTAAAATAATGAAAGGGGGCTATTGTTTGCCTACCCTATTTAAAGATGCTCATGCATGGGTAAGAAGGTGCAAAGAGTGTGTTGTGTTTGTTGGAAAAGAGAAGTTGGCAGCCCTCCCGTTGCAACCGGTTCAATTTGATCAACCCTTCATGAAGTGGGGTTTGGATTTTATTGGGGTTATAAACCCACCATCAAGTGCAAGCCACAATTGGATACTCACAGCCACTAATTATTTTTCAAAATAGACTGAGGTTGTGGTACTCATGGAAGCTAATGAATCTGCTATCTTGAATTTTTATGAAGAGCTAGTTACCAGATTTGGTATCCTATATTTTATTGTATCAGAAAATTCCGTGGCTTTTGTGAGTGTTAAAATTTTTGACTGGGCTGTCAAAAATGATATATATCTAAGTACATCCTCTAATTATTATCCGCAGGGAAATGGACAATCTGAGTCCACTAACAAGAACCTTTTAAGGATCATTAAGAGAACTATGGAGGGCAATCAAAAGGCCTAGCACACCAAGCTAAAATTAGCCTTGTGGGCTGATAGGATTACATAAAAATGGTCTACAGGACTTTCTCCATACATGTTAGTGTCTAGAAAAGAGGCAAGACTGCCCATATCAGTGGAACTCCCAGCCCTCGATCTGGTAAACTAGCTTGATATAATTGAGGAGGAGCCTATGACAGCAAGGTTGTCTTAGTTGATTTAGCTTGAAGAACTCAGAGCTAAAGAAGTGAAAAGGATTGAGCAATATCAGGCTCAACTGAAAAGGTCATTCGATAAAAAGGCATCTCCCAAAGTATTTCAAGGTGACATAGTGCTAAAGTGGAATGAATTTAAAATTAGGCTTGGAAGACACTCCAAATTGGATGCACTTTGGACTAGGCCATATATCATTACTATGGAGAAACAACATAATGTTTTCCAACTATCTAGGTTAGATGGTGTAGTGGAACCAATCCCAGTGAATGGAATTCACCTCAAACATTGCTTCTAAGGTATGGACCTAAATTTGTACATAACTATTAAATCTCCTTAGCTTAATTGTTGTTTCATTCCCTAAGTGTTGTTTCAACACATGTAAATAGATTCACTTTAGTTTCTCCTATCTTCAATATAATCTTAGCAGCCTGCTATGTCCTTTGAGTCTCGAATGAGTTACAGCCATACACAAGGCTGTTCCAAGTCTATTTCTTTGTTTTCCCATGACTCCATGCCCAATGGATAGGCTTAGGCTACTAGTTTGCATGTTTAGCAAGAAAATATCTAGCAAAGGTCGCCATAAATGTTACCCATTTTTCACCTATGGGCTCAATCAGGTAGGGTAATCCATTTTTTCAGAGGTTCTCGAAGACCAAATGGAGCAACACTTGCATCAGGATCACATTTTTTCTAACTTGTTTGCTTCCTGTATAGATGCAGGGGAAAATGATGTTTTAATTCGATATGGGGATAAGATGTGGCTCCTAAGAGGGTTGAGCCCAGCGTGCAGATCTTCAACTTAGGGGGGGTTTCTTTTTTATTTTTTCCTTGTCTTTACCTCTTTCCTTTTTTCTTTCTTCTTTCCTTTTCCTTGTTCTACTAGGGGTGGGCCCGAGTCGGAACCGGAACTTGGAACTTTTCTAAAATTCCAGTTCTTGTTTCTAATCCGGTTCCGACCCCGTTTCCGTCGTTTCTTTCTTTGTTAGGCCCCCTTTTCCTTTGTTTCCATTGGAAGCAGAGTTAGACCAAAACCAAACTTGGAACTTTTCCAAAGTTTCAGTTTCCATTTTTGTTCCGGTCCCGGTTCTAGTTCTAGGCTTGTGTGCGTCTCATTTTTCTTCTTTGACCTTATGTTTGACCCTAGGGTAGCTTTTCCCATTCTTTTCTTCCTTGTCCTTTTTCCTCCCTTCCTTGCCTTTGTCGGAGGTGGATTCGAGACAGAATCTGAACTTGAAACTTGATGAAAGTTTCAGTTTCAGGTTTGTTTCCGCCCCCGCCCCCACCCTGTTTTACCCGGGATTGGTTTTAGTTTCGATCCTACCTTGTCTCCTACTTGTGCATTTTCTTTCTTTTGAGTAGGCCTAGGCCCAAGCCAGAAACCAAACTTGGAACCTTTCTAAAGTTTCGTTTCCTATTTCCATTCTGGTAATAGCCCTGGTCTCGGTCCCGCTCTTCCTTCCTTCCTTTTCTTTGTGGCCTAGGATCGAGGGTTGTCTCTTCCTCCTTGGTTTCCCCATATGTTTTTCTTTTTTTTCCTTTCTCCCTCATGTTTTGTCGGGGGCAGGATCGGGTCAGAATCTGAACCCAAAAACTTGAAGTAAGTTTCAGGGGTGGATTTCATTCTGGTCCTGGTTCTGCTAAGATTCATCTGTCTTCACTTCCGCCCCTTTCTTCTCCCTGGTCCTGGTTTAGGTTTCATCTTGGCCCCACCCCCGCCAGTTTTGAAGGGTCTCAGTGATAAAGAAGTCTCAGCGACACAGCAGGAGCTCACCGAAAGAAAAGTGATCTCACCAAGATGTCTCACTGACGGGGTGAACTCTTGCCGAAGTGGAGTGGTCTCGATCAAGGAAATCAGTTTCGCCATGATGTCTTGGTGAAGGCATAATGTCCCACCGATAGAATGGGGGGTCTCGATATGTGTTTTTCCTTCGGCAGGAGTCTCGCCGACAACAAAAGGACCTCACCAAGAAAGTTTGACATCGGCAAGAGATCTTGTAGATATAAAGATGTCTCCCTAACCTAAGAGGAAGTAGCTCATTTCTGAGAGATAAGGAGCCATGTGAAAGGTCTGGCTGACAGGCCAATGTCTCGCCGACAACAAAGGGTCTCACTAAGAGTCTTCCTAAAATGAAGAGTTCACCGAAGGAAAAGGAATTCTAAAAGATGTCTCGGTGAATGAAGGTGGTCTCAGCGACAAAAGAAGGAATTGGTATGACTATTGGACCTTGCTATGACTTCTCCCTGACATCCAAAGCTCACCAACATTCAATCCTTCCAAGGCAACTCTTGACCTTCGAGAATATGCACAGCTGGGGTGATAGCTTAGGAAGTAATGGCACTGAATTGAAGGTAAATCTAGTGTTGTTCCTTGGAGATGTTCAACTAGAGGTAGCCATGAGTCATGATAGCAGCTGGAGATGATGACTGGAGGAGCGAAGAAGCATTAATGACCATGTCATAGAGCATTCAAGGTGACTCTGACAAAATCTTAATGGTGGACTCAGAGGCTGCAAGATAATAATGATAGCTATAAAAGATCTGAAGGCCATGCATAGGGATGAGCTTTCACCTACATGAGTAGGGTATGCACATTAAATGCTTCATCGACTTCATTGCAAAGTGCTTCTAGGGCCAACGTGTCCAGGGGCGGATTCGTTTTTGAAACCCTAGGGTAAGGGGTTGACACTCTCTTGTATATATGGCGTCTTTTCCTCTTTGTAAAATAGTTCTTAGTTAGGAGACTACTGAAAGAGCATTATTCAAACTTTGTAACTCATTTTTTATGAATACTACAGATCTGTAACACAGAAACTCCTTATTTTCTCAATAGAAAGTTATTTCCTTCACAGATTTTCTTTGTTGATTTAGTGATTGCTTGTGAGTTGCATGATAAAATCCTATGTAAATCCTCTATTTTATCAGATTCCTTCAATACTGGATGAAAAGAATATTATGTCATAAAGCAAGTTTATGTTAGTGATCTCTTTCTATTGTGCTTATATCTGTGAAAAAATCTTTGTTTTCCTTGTGTTAAGCATTAGAATAGACGGAACCTTACGTGGACTCATTTTTATAAACATAAATCTCTGTATTGTGATATTGTTTAGCTCTATCAAGATTTTCTATGGGTTTTCTACAATATTGTCATATTTTGATCTTTGGTGTATCACCTATTAGTGATAGGTTTTGATTTAAGTATATCCTTCTTACTATTTTCCTTATCATTCTTTAGTTTTTCTTAAAGTATCTTAAGGGAAACCAGCCCATAATTTGGAGGTCCACTTCATTCCCAGGTCACCCACAACCTCGAAGTGTTCCCATGTGTCAATAGGTTGCTATAGTTGATAACTTAGCAAGGGTGCAAACTTTATTTGACAACAGAGACATTTAATGTTTTCGGTCCAAATTTTAAAGGGAGATCTATTGAGCCTATCATAGGACAAGAAAAACCATTATGTGTCTTGATCCATGCTTTTGGTTTATCATATGTATCTTGGTATAGTTCATGCATGAATAGGAATTCTTTAGCGATCACATTCTCTCCACCAACGAGATCTTGATTAATATCCCTTTAGTAGGCTTGTTATTGATTTGACTGGCTATGTAAAGAGGAGCATCAGGTGCATGTTTAAGTATGTCATTTTGTGATAAATAAATATCAAGATTCTTTTTAGTTGAGTCCTTATGAGGCCTAGCTTTGATAAATGCTACCATTTTAATCATTGCTTCATTGTCATCTTTTATATTTTCATCATCTGTGTCAACATTCATCACATCATTCTTAGTTTCACTAGCTTTGATAAATGAAATAGTGCATTTCAACATGGGATTTGTAAAGATTTGTAATATTTGGCTAGGAGGGGCTACAGACTTATTACCTTGATCATTCACACCCCTAATTTGAATTTTATTGTTGTCAATAAGGTCTTGCACAAGATATTTAAGATACTTACAATAATTTGTACCATGTCCATTTTGCTTTCGTTAATGGGAATAAGAATTTCATCAAAATTCTACAGGAAATGGTATATTAGAATCATGCTCTTTAACAGGAGGTAAGGTAAGCATATTATTTTCAATAAGCTACAACATGATATTATGAAGGGTATTAGGTAGAGGAGTGAACTCTCTATTCCTATATCCAAAATAATTTGTCATATTTATAGAAACCACTTGGTTATTGGTGTGATGATTTTGTTGAGGGGAATTTAGTTGTAAAAATCCCTTATTCTGCTTCTTGAAAGGTTGCTAACTATTTTGAGTTGTGGATTCAGAATTTTTAGGATGACTAGGGGGATTTTTCACATCATGACCACAAGCCATATTTTGATAATCATGAAGGGCTATACATAACTATGTAAAGGATGGGAATCTCAAAATTTCAAGTTTGTGTTGGAGTATGTTTTGTAAGTTGAAAATAAACATTATTTGGAGATTAGCATCAAGAATCTTAATATTTACTTGTGAATAAAGTGTTTGTTATCTTGCTATGAAATCATTTACTTTCTCATCATATATTTTATTTGCATGTCATTAAATCAGCAAGGGTCATCTTGGGACCCATGTGAATATGGAAGTGGTTGTAAAAGGCATCAACAAGTTCAATGAATGAACCAATTGAATTATTCAGTAAAGAAGAGAACCACTCTAAAATAGTATCCTTCAAGGACCTAGGAAATAGCTTAGCCAAGAGTTTTTCTTCAATGATGAAATCACTATGTATAAGGTTGTAAAAGTGGAAACATGGGTAACAGGATCTCCTTTTCCACCATATTTCTCAAGTTTGGGGAACCTCTATACCTTGTGGCATTTGTGCTCTTAATATCTCCAAAGATAGTGGATTGGTTTTAATGTATTGTGAAGGTTGACTGTTGTTTTGTTGTAAGGTTGCAACTTTTTACTGAAGGGATGTCATGGTTTGCAAAAGTGAGTGAAAGATAGCATCATTGTGATTGTAAGATGGATGGGAATAAGGTGGAGTAGTGTATGTATGCGGAGGGAAAGTTGTAAGTTGGTGAAGGTGGATGGTTGAGGAGATATTGTATTGGAATTCACAAATCTAGAAGGATTCCCTATGGAAATATGTAAGGAAGTGTTCATATTTCTAGTAGGTTGTGTTGTTGTAGTAGGTTGAAAGGTTGCAGTAGGTTAAGTATTAGTGTATGTAGGAATGGACACTGGTATTGTAGAAGATGGAATTGAAGTTCCACCTTGGCTTTGAGTACACCCCAAAGCTTGAGTAGAACTAGTGATGGGTGGGATAGTGTTGTTAACATTAAGCGCATTGGTTATAGGAAGTGAAGTCATGGGAAATGAAGTATGCAAACTATGAGCCATAGAGGGTTGATTATCAAAACTATCAGAAAGAGAGCTAGAAAACCTAAGATCCACAGTGAGTGAGATATCACAGGATGACATGAACCTTGAACTACATCTTACAATAGTATTGCTAATAGGGTCCACCAAGTTGTAAAGCTCATACAAGTTTTACAAACTTATTGCGCAAACCTGAAATGGAAAGAGGCACTATAATGACCTAGAATGAAATGTAAATTTTAGATTGTAAACAATGAAATTTATTGATTACACAATGCAATAAAGTGAAAATGGAATGTTGCAAATGCAATTTTGAATTTTGGCAATGCACTCAATGAAGAAAATTAAGTTAGATTCAATGAATTGAATGAAACAACAAATCATAAAATAGAAATAGAAATGTAACAATAGAAAATAGGAGCATAAAACAAAGATTGCATATTCTAGAAAATTCAAATCAGCACCTGATCAAGGACTCATTTACCACTTGGGCTGAATGGGTCTTAGATTAGGATTTTTGAAATGTTTTTGACTAATTTTTAAGTGTTTTTCAATGAGTTTCAAAATCCAAAAAATGTCGTTCAAATCTGATCAGGGACTCATTTTCCACTTGGGGCGAATGGGTCCTATATTAGTTAACTATTTTTGATTGATTTTTAAGGTTTTTCCAATGTGTTTCAATTTTAGGTTTGTAACAGTAACTTTCTATTTCAAATTTTTGCAAATGTAGTATGAAATGAAATTTGAAAAAGGTAATGAAATGATGAATGAAAAGGCCTAGTTTGAAATAAAATTTTGTTTTGATTTTCTAATGCAAATTTATGTCATCTAAATGATGTGCAAAATGACTTTTTTTTTGTATTTTTAATATTTAAATAATGCAAAACAATGCAATTCTAAACCCTAGATGAGATGCAAGTTTGAATGCAAAGTAGGAAACCCTAAATGAGATCTAATTCAATGCAAATGTATGCAAGATCTAACCTAACATGAAAATAAAGACTCCAAGATCAAAAAACTGCAATGTTCAATAAGTCAAGTTCAACATTATGTTTAGGTGAAAGATAGGGTTTTATCAAAATTTTCTTACAAAACATACAATTATGTATATGATATGATGCAAATAACAATCAAAAACCAATCCTAACTATTATAGAAACAATGAGGGGATTTTTTAGAGGCTAAAACAATGTGTACCTTGCTACAAGAGTGTTGTTTTTAGGTCACTAAGAACTCATTCGCCCCAAGTGGAAAATGGGTTCCTATATGGGGTTCTGAAAAATAACTTCTAGGTTCTATTCCTTGATGTCTACAATTCCAGCTCCTTGGTCCTCAACTCCCAAAATATTGAAAAAAAAAATGTAGCCTTGTTTTCGTGTTCTTGGAATATGGATGAAAACTTTGCAACTTGACATCTTTGAAAATTTTTCTTTAATCCCATTCTCCAATAGATATTCAATCTAAAATCCTACAAACACACATCAAAGAGCAGAAAAACTTTTTGATTGTTAGGGAATAGGGTTTTTCATTGGTCAAACCCCATTTAGGTAATTAAACCTTATGATGAAATAATGAAATAGAAGCCTGAAACGTGAAAAATGAAATGATGATACCTTGAATGATGCCTTGGAATGTAAATCTACAAACTAACATAAAGTGGCCATGTAGAATGTAGATCTTGATCTTGAATTGGATGTGGAAAAATGCTTATCTTTGATCTTGAATGCTACATCAACACACTAGCTCAACAACATGCTTGATGCACTATGCCTTTGACATGATGGTATGACCTTGAATTGTTGCAATAAAACTTTGATAATCTGCCCTTGAATGCCTTTGGAATGCTCTATAATGCTCTAATGAATGTAATCTTGATTGCTTGAAATCTTCTAGGTGAGACTATGTGATAACCTTATATTTATACTAAATCTAAGGATTAACCCCAAAATTAAAATAACACAAGCCAAAATCGGATCTAGGATTCAAAATCACTAAAATCCCACCACAAATAAATTCAAAAAGCAGTTTTGTAACTAAGGAGGACCCATTCGCCCAAAGTGGAAAATGGGTACTAGCAATTTTTTCTAGGAGAAAGCTTTGGGGAGGTGAAATAACATTAAAATCCCACCTCAAATATGCAAAGAAAGGGGGGTCTTAGGTAAGGAGGACCCATTCACCCAAAGTGGCGAATGGGTACTAGCATAGTTTTCTAGGACTTCAACTTTGACAATTTAAATGTTATGAAATATCATTAATGGGTGTCGGGATAGATCCTTCTAAAAATTCAATTAATAAGGCTTGGATTTGAATTGAAGGGGCCAATTAAGCTTAATTAATAAATCCCTAGATTAGTGGTAAAGTGCAAGAAAATATTGGAGTAATAAGGTTAATTACTTAATTAATTCAATCATATCGATTAATTAATTAAGTAATATTTTACTTTATTGTCACTTAAGCTAAACTTAGGCACTTTAATAATTACTTTATTAAATCCTAGGGTTCACTTTAGGGTTTTTATCTCCTTTCTTAAGGATTGATCTCTTTGTAATTATTCTTTTCTTGTTATTGCATATTTTTTCTTCAAGGTTACAGAGCACCATTATTGTTCCTCTTAATCTCCTTTATGTGATAGGTTATTTTCTTGCATGTGTTTATTGAGATCTGTGAGGTTAGATTTTACAACTTTAACATGGTATTAGAGCTCTAGATCTGTAGCTTCCTGTTAATTTTCTGAGTGATCTTGCCTTAAAGCATAATTTCAGTGCATCTTGAGTCAATTGAGGGTACCTAAAATCTTGGAGCATTTTTAGCCCAAACGGATCTGGCCATCACGTTCACAACACCCAAAAACCCCAAAATTAACTGTAAAATCATCGAAATCGAACACAGTGACTCTGAGAGGTAAAAAAATTCATTTATGGGTCGTACAGCCTGGAATGACATGCAATCTGAGAATTTTTTTAAAAAACACAGAGTTAATGAGCGTCACCATCAATTAATTGCTAGTTGTTAACTACTAGTAGTTAACCACTAACGGTTATTGCTAGTGGTTAATGCTAGCTTAGCCATCAGGCTTAACCACCAAAACCCTTTTGGAGTAGTTTTGGTATTTTGGCCATAACTTTTGCATATGAACTTGGATTTTTGAAAGAAAAATATCACTGGAAATCTGGTTTCAAAACCAATCTAGTGATGTAGATGATTTTTCCTTATTTTTCTTTTTTTCTGCATTTATTTCCAGTCAAAGTTAGATATTTATTTATATGTTTTTGGGGGTATAACTTTTGTATACAAAATCCATTTTTCAAAAATGAATAGGTGTTGGAAAGGTATTCTAGTGCTCTTTTCAAATATGTATATTTTTTCTTGAGAAAATTTACCAAGTATATTTTATTCATTTTTTTGTGTTTTCACATTTTGGTGAATTACCTAGACATCTTAGCTCCTGGAAACTTCTCATTTATGTGGGATGGCTTCTTTTTGGTTTTTCTACATGTATTTATAGTCTTCTGTTTTATGTTGACATTATGAGCTTCCATTGTAAGCACTTATGATTTTGTAAACTCGCTTAGATAAAGTGCCTTTGTATTGCACCTATGTTATGGGATCTTGCACATCACTATGTGTGTTATTGTACTCGCACTATGATATAAAGTACCATGGGGGTTGATGTTTGCCTTTGCTTTTCCTTCATACCTTTCTCATGTGTGTGTGCCTTGGTTTGCACACCCTTTATATTTTCTTGTACTTTCATGTCTACACATTCAGATGTTCTTGGTTCTTTATTATGCACTACATTCAGGCATTCAGTCTCACTGTACCTGTCATACCTCTCTCTTGTCAACATTATGGGGGGGTTTCTACTGTTGGTGTTAATGATTCATTGGTTTCGTATTGGAGTGATCTATGTATAAATTATTTGTTTCTATGTACTAGGCGGATGTAGCGGTTGGTTACCGATGCATTTCAGTGAGATGGAGCACTTACCATATGGAAACTATTGTGTTCCTATTTCTAGAGGTGACCTTCCATTTTCAACTTGATCAATTCTTCAGACTATTGGTACTTGTGCCATTTGTATCTTTGAGTTCTTGATGTATGCCTTGGTTTTCCATCGAATTCAAGTAGTGTCATTGGGGGCACTCATACAGATTCTTTTCTTCTTGATCCTAATCATCATATGTTTCAACTGAGGTGCTTCTTTCATCATTTTAACAGTCATTCTACAACAATGTTTGCAACTTCTTCATGCTTCGGTGGTGTTTTTTTATGTTCATCTTTTGTTCCTATATTTTGGGACAATTTCTTCTTGATTGGAGACTTCTTTGTCTTTCACTCTTGTTGGAGGCTTCTTCAGTCCTTCACTCTTATTTGGAGGCTTCTTTAGTCCTTCACTTGTTCCTATTCTTTTTGGGACATTCTTGTTTGGAGGCTTCTTAGTCCTTCACATGTATTTCTCTCTTTTGGAGAGGAGTTTTTCCCATGAGGTTTTCTCCTTTTCTTTTGTTGTGAGAGATCTTTTACATTTGTACATGGGTACCTCATCAGGCCTTGTTTGTTGGGACCCATCTTTGATTTCATGCATTTTGTCCTTAGATTTTAGCTTCTCCCTAAGTTCATCTTAAGGGGGGGTGTTGGAGTAATAAGGTTTACTTAATTAATTCAATCATATCGATTAATTAATTAAGTCACCGTTTACTTTATTTTCACTTAAGCTAAACTTTGGAACTTTAATAATTACTTTATTAAATCCTAGGGTTGACTTTAGGGTTTTGATCTCCTTTCTTTAGGATTTATCTCTTTGTAATTATTTTATTCTTGTTATTGCATATTTTTACTTCATGGTTGCAAAGCACCATTATTGTTCCTCTTGATCTCCTTTATGCCATAGGTTATTTGCTTGCAGGTGTTCATTGGGATATGTGACATTAGCTTTTACAACATTAATAGAAAACACTTTACAATAGCCTAAATAAGGCACAATTAAGTCCATTTTATCATTAATTGTTCATTCCCAAACTAAGCATGAAAAATGGTTTTTTTTTTTATGCTACAACCATATTTATGGAGGAAAATATCATATACATGATGGATAAAATATCAATAAAATATAGATTCACATCCATAGGATTAACATACATGTGAGAATCAAGGATAGAAGCATAAAATTGCATACAACATATAAGCATATTCAAATATGTAATATAAGAATGAATAGATGCCAAGGACAATGGATTATGAGAGTCCATGATGTAGTATGTGTTGTTAGCATGAATATTATTCACCTTCTTAAGTTTACATAGGATTAATTATGCATTGGTTATTTAGGTGGTTTTTTCCTATAGGGTAGTTTTCTCCCCCATTTTTTTTTCATGGCTTTAAAAGCCTGTACAATATGTAAATTATGCATCTCATATTTTTCCTCTTTCTAATGAAATATCCTATGAGCTTCTCTCGTTCTTCTATGAAGGTCTATCTTGCAAATGGTGATCTTGGGCTGCACCTACATGGTATCAGAGCAAACTATTTTGTAACCCTTCCCGCAAGAGTTTTCATTGAAAGTTTTGAGATCATTTTTTTTCGGCATTTGAAATTTAAAATTTCAAAGATGCCTCATTTTTTATTTTCCTATTGATGGTGAATGCAATTATCATTGCTAGTGTGATTTTTTGCCATTGATGAGAAAGGAATTTTTCTGATTGGTGGCATTAAGTTTTTTTGCCTGCAAAAATCAAAGTCCGAGTTGGTTTGCAAGCAGTTTCTTTGAGAGAACGGGTTTTTTTTCTTTGATTGGAAGCACTTGATGTGGCAAATTTTAGTTTTCTAAGGTGTGGATTTCATTAATCCTCTACTTATTGGGTATATCTGTGTGGGGTGGAGCTCTTGGACGGGATCTGGCAAATTGTGTTTATTCCATATCTATCGGCATAATTTTTTGGAGGCATGATTTTTACTGAAGGAGGTATTTTTTTAGTTTTGATCGGCATAATTTTTTGGAGACATTTGAAACCTGTGAAGAGGGCCTAATTTCCTCCTTGCTGTAGACCAATTTTTTGCATTCCCTTGTCATTGGAGCCATGGAAACTGGTTGAATTTTTTTTTAAAGTTGTAGATTATGTTTTTCATTGCCTATTGAAGAGAGGTTGATTCATTCTATTTGTGGATCCTTTTCATTGTTGAGGAAGAAGTTTAATGTTGCTCTTTTGACACAATAAAAGGGTTGATTTTTTGTTGAAGGAAGGCACAATTGGCTTTATTTTTTCTTGAAGACATTGATTTCCTTTTACAGGCTACATCTGGACCTTGTTAATTTCTTTTGCAAGCCTTTTGTGGGTAGTAATTTTTTTTAAGGCGATCCATTGTTGGCAGGTAGTGTTTTTTGTCAGAGGGTAGCATTTCATTTTATCTTCTACTATTGTATGTACTTGTGTATCCCATTTGGAGGTGGAGGCTGATTTTCATTGCAGGGGTTGAATTTTGATGCATTTGAACCACCATTTATTGGCATTTGATTCGATTGGTTGTTCAAAGGTGCAATGACTTTTTTCAAACCTTAAGGTTTAAAAAGTTTGTAGTAAAATATTTCATTTTAGGGTTTCCTCCTTTTGCTCACAATGATGAGTTTTGAGACTGTGTGTTTTTGCCTCAAAGGGAAAGATTTATCCCACATTGGTGGTGTTATGAATTATTTTTCTATTTAAATAGCCCTTCACCTATTTTGATTGGTGTGAGCAAGTCTCACAGGAGGCTATTTTGATTTGTTCTTGGCAAGTGATTTGGCATGGGAACCCAAATTTTTTTAGATTCTCAACCATTTTTTTGCATTATTGCTTCCTGAAGAATTTTGGGACTTGGTTTCATTTGCAGTATTTGGGAGTTTCTAATTTTTGTTGAAGGTTAATGTCTTTGTATTCTTGGAGATTTGTCATAGTTCGTTATGGGGTTTTCATTTCATCCTACTATGATTATGTTGAAAAGGGGAAACTATAAACAATGGAGAGATGGTATCATAAAACATCTCATATGGCTTCATTTGTTGCCACATTTATATAATCTTGTTCCCCTTCTTGGTACTAATAGTAAGAAATTTGCATGGAATTGCAAAAGGGATCATGTCCTAGGAGTTGTTGCAATGCATATTGATGATGCCACTTTGAATGCTATTGATCATTTTGAGTTTCCTCATATTCTTTGGACTAAAATTTGGGAAATACATGGAGATCATGATACTCAACTATTCCTAGATGATCTTGTTGTAGATTATCTTCTGCCTCTTCATTTTTTAGACAGGATGCCCTATGATCATGCTACTATGCAGGAGTTTGAAGTTTTGGAATACTTTGAGTCTTTAGATGAGGATGTCAAGGGTTCTTTAGATGCTCCTTCTCCATTAGGGACTATTGATGTGCCTTCACCTTCAGTGATTCATTATGCGAAGTCATTGATTAAGGCTCCTATCATTCTTGTTTAGCAAGACCATTCATCTTGTGTTGATGATTCATTGAGCACATCCAATGATTCATTACAACAAGTATTTCATTGTCTTCCTGATTGGGATTCCTATTTTCCAGACATTGGTTCATTGTTTGTGGAATCTCACATTTTTGACTTGGAAGACACATTTGAGGGTATATCCCTCCTATTTGATGATAGTTGTAGTACAATTGTTTTCACTCTATCTCAGTCTCTAGAGAATGTTCAAAATCAGTTTCCAATGGTACCTTGTTTGTCACCTCCTATTGTGATTGGGTATGTTCCTGATTGGTTTGTGGCATCATCTTCCAAGGTCTTGGTGACACATGAGCAGATTTTAGAGACATCATCATACATTTTCATGCTTCTTTCTTTTAATTCCTAACTAGAGTGGGAAGCATTCCTTCATTTGTACTTGGTTTTGTTTCTTCCAAAAGGGAGACAAGTTTTTCAACATTGGATTATGTTTTGTCTTTAGGCACTTACCATTTTTGCAGGTGATTACACATTGTGGGGGGGCTACATAGCCTCTCTCTTTCCCTCTTATGGGGGGATTATTTATTGCATATACATGTTGTATGTATTACTTGGGGGTGTGATTGAGTCCTCCATCCATGCATCATTTTTGTTTTTTCTTTTCTCTCTTTTAGAGAGGGGTTTTTTCCCATAGGATTTTTCTCCTTTTCTTTGGTTGTGAGAGATTTCTTTTTTTGTAAATGGGTACCTAACATGGCTATGCATCCGGGACACATATTTCATATTACATTTTTCATAATAATTTTCCCTAAGTTTCACTTAAGGGGGGGTGTTAGCATGAATATTATTCACCTTTTTAAGTTTACTTAGGATTAATTATGCATTGGTTATTCGGGCGGTTTTTTCCCATAGGGTAGTTTCCTCACCCATTTGTTTTTTCACAAATTTAAAAGCCTATACAACATGTAAATTATGCATCTCATATTTTTCCTCTTTCTAGTGAAATAGCCTAGGTGCTTCTCTCGTTCTTCTGTGAAGTTCTATCCTTCAAATCGTGATCTTGGGCTGCACCTACATGTGCCAATGAAGAATGAAAAACCAAGGTAGGTTGGTGGGATTGAAAAGAGATCAAGTAATACAAGCTTAAGCTAGGCTACTAAAGATTAGTCAAGAATGAGAAAAATAAGGGTGGATTCAACCCTAATCCAAATTTAATATAAATGAATGTAAAACAAAAAATAAATTTAAAAACCCCAATGGAAGAAATAAATCCAAAATTTAAAACCTTAGGTCATGAATGAATGTTAGCTTCATAAATGTATAAAAAAAAAATGAAATAAATATTTTTAGTAAGATTAGGTTTATTACATACAAAAAGAACTACAATATAATTCACATAACTTAGATTTGTGGAAAATCATATATTAATAAAAAATAAAAGTGTAGAAACAAATAAAAAAAAAAAGTTAGTTTCTTTCAATAATCAATAGACAATTTTCAACTATTTTGGTAATAAATTTTGACTTTTAATTCAAAATTATGATCTCTTATCTGAGATGGGAGAAATATAACAAATTATGAAATAGGTCATTCTTAGAATTTAATTAGATTGTATTCATGTGTACAAAATATATCAATGATATTTGATAGTGTTAAAATTAATCTTTCATGTGGAATTGGGTTTGTACCTCCAAAACTATTTTTATATTTAAGTGGATTATTGGAATTCACTCAAGAAATGAGCTTTAATTTATTATGTTTGAATATGTTGGAAAAACAAAGACAGACAACTGAGAGGGGGGGTGAATCAATTTTCATAGAAACTTAAACTTTTTTATCTTAACTTTAACTTAATCTCATATTTAATGAATAAGCAATTAACCACAAGCAATTAACACATCAGAGAGACAAAGAACACCAATATTTTTACATGGAAACCCTATTAGGGGAAAAATCACAGTGGATATTAGTCCACAAGATTATACTCTACTATAAGTATAATGAAAAATATTAAGTGGAATGCACATGCATTTAGGCTCACTGCCTAGAGCTCACTACTCAATTACAAAGGGGCTCACTGCCCAACTATACAAAATAGGATTAAAATTTGGAGGGTATGAACTAAGAAAATAGCTTCTAAACAAGCCTAATTATAGTTCCAATTAAGCTCCCAAGACTTTCTTCACACTTCGCACAATCTTCTTCACACTTTGCTATGCTATCGAATGATATTCACACACACAAACATAGGAGCACATTCAACACACATGAAGTACTACTTCCACCACACCTTGCATCACTTATATATCCGCTACATGATATTTCCTCATAACTTAGTCAACCAAGAAAAATAAAACATATTTACAATTTCGGCCTAGATTTACAAATAAATTTTTGATGCGAATCCACCAAAATCGGCCACAACATAGTGGAGACCCAAATTAACATCTCCAACACAAAAATAATTTAACTGATTTCACCTCGGAGATCCACAACATGCTACCACCAACATGTTAGCCAAGAACATGAAAAACCAAACATGCACAAGAAAAAATCTTCAATCATGAGCTCACCTATTAATGTGGATGTACCACAAAGATAGAGAATAGTCTAGAGACATCAGAAAATACCAAGAAACAATAGAGAAACATCTATAACAACTGAGATTACTAGAATCACATAATCTTTATTCAGGAACATTGACAGAGACCACAGAAACACTATCAGATCACAACACAATCAAACTTCATGTGGACCTCTGAAACTTAGTAGATGGTCTAGATATACTCAACAATAAACCCTTTAATCCACATCAACTAGTCTTCAATGTAGAGGATAAAACACCTTCATGACCGTCATTGAACCATTGGGAACCTAGAACACTATCTCTTACAATTTTCTCAATATCCTCAACATATACAACAACTAATACACTCAAATGCTAATAGTTTGACATCAATGTGCATTATCAACAACTTACATCACAACATCCAACAAATCTCCCCTTTGGCATTGGTGAAACAGTGTGAAAATACCATCAATTGCTTACGACTTCCTTCTCACTTCAAAGTTTTCATATTACTCCTTCTCCCCCATTGACATCAATGGAAAGGTAACCATTAAGTTTCCATACTATAAACTTTGAACCCACATATCTACACATCGACTACCCTTAGTAGCGACCATGGAAACATCAACCCCGGATCAAGAAATGTAATGTAGCTCATAGATTGATTCAAGAAAATGCATCTTTTAGTTCTTATCAGGAGGGGTGATTACCCCTAGCATTCCTCAGCGATACTCAAAAGTATCCTTTGGCAATGGATTAGTAAAGATATCTGCAATATGTTCTTTGGTAGGCATATAGTCCAGTCTGACTTATTTCTCATTCACTTTCTCCCTCAAGAAATGAAACTTGATTGGTATATGTTTAGTCTTAGAGTGTAGCACCAGATTCCTCTAGATATCTATTGCACTAGAGTTGTCACAACATATGGCAATAGGCTCTTCATATATCACCTTGATATCTCTCGTATGTTTACCATCCATATCACTTGAGTACAATTATTGGCAGCAGCAATGTATTCTGCTTCAGCAGTGGATAGAGAGATTGAATTATGCTTTTTGCTCAACCAGGCTATCAGCTTCTTCCCTAGGAAGAAAGCACCACCACTAGTACTTTTCCTATCATTTACATCACCAGCCCAATCCACATTAGTGTATGCACACAAAGTGATATCATCATCCTTCGGATACCAAAGTCCAAAGTCAATTGTTCCTTTAAGATATCTAAAAATTATTTTGACAACAGTCACATATGATTCCTTTGGATCAAATTGAAATCTAGCAACCATGCAACATTCATAATGTTTGGTCTGGTCTGAGTTAAGTAGAGTAATCCACCAATCATTGACCTATATCTTGCTTGATTTTCCTTAGGAGAATCATCATTCTAAGTTAACTTGCATCCGATCACCATGGGAGTACCAACAGGCTTTGATTCTTCCATGCCAAACTTCTTCAGCAACTCTCTCACATATTTGGATTGAGATATGAAAATTCCTTTCAATACAGTGAGAGTAACTTGCACAATCCTAGAAGAACTTCATTTCTCCCAATCATACTCATCTCAAATTCATTCTTCATTTCATCGGCCAAACTCCATGCATATATGTCATCTCCTCCAAAATGATGACATCGGCAGCTTCTACAAATTAACTCCTTATATTTATCAAATTTGAAGTATATAAGTTGTTATCAGCGGTACCTTTAGTGATTAGAGAGCTTCAGTAGGTATTTTTCCATTGTAATACCGGGCTTTGAGGCTTGTAGAGTGCGCTGAGGCTTTTCTTCAATATGCCAGCGAAACCATATCTTTACTTGTTTTTTAGCTGGAAATCAAAATATATTTGTTTCGATACAGAGCTTCTTCTTCTAGTTCTCATTCGAAATTTTTGACTTTACATCCATTTGATAGGGGCTATAGATCTTAAGTACTTTACATAAAACTGAGAAATAATCTCACCTTCAATTCCTTAATGAGGGCAAGGTTTCTTCAAAATCAACACCTTCCATTTGAGGTACCCTTTACATGCCTAGTGGTTTTGTTTATTAGGACCACCTTCAACTTGTTCATTAGGCTTACTTCCTAGCTTTGCCCATTTGAGTACGTCACATTCTTGTCTTTGGGCCTAGGAACCAATGTCCATGTGTCATTCTTTTCAATCTATGTCAATTCTTCTTTCATGGCTTGCAGCCAGTGTTCATCTTGACAGGCTTCAATGACACTCTTAGGTTTAATCTTGGAAATCAGACAATATTCTTCTAATTTTTCTTCTATTTTGCACTCCTTTGTTCTTATCTCCTATGATTTGACTTTCAGAATGATTTATCTTTACATACCTTGGAGTTTTGGGACTTTCTTGGACTTTTGTGTCTTCAGATCTTTCTTCTACACATGCACTTGTCTGAGCTTCACAGTGACTTGATTTACGGAACAAATTAAGGTTGCTTCATTAGAACATATGGAATAATCTGGAGAGTATATTTTGTGTCTAATAATTACTCCCTTGGCTTGTAATGTACGTTTTAATCCTTAACTACAATGCGGATGATTTGACAAAGTCCTCATCAACTCTGACATTTGCACTCTCAACAATCTTTCTTCAGTCTTTTGTTATAGCAGTAAGGCCCCGATTTTAGTGGAGTAACCCTGGGAAGATCCTTCATCACTTCTTGCATCAAATTTTCCTATATCATGCGATATAACACTTGCTTCCAAAGATCTTAAAATAGTTAACCATAGGCTTGTGACCAAACCATAACTCTAAAGAGGTCTTACTAGAATTACCATTAACATTTACCCAGTTCAAAGTATACATAGTAGTGCTTACTGCTTCACTCCAGTACATCTAAGACACATTTCCTTCCATCATCATTGTTCTGGAAGCATCCAAAATTGTTCTATTCTTTCTCTCTACAACTCCATTCTATTGAGGGGTTCGGGGAGCAAATAACTGTCTTTTAATTCCATGCTCTTCACAATAAGATTTGAACTCTTTGGAAATGAACTCACCACCTCTGTCAGATCTTAGGAACTTGATTTTTAGACCTTTTTCCTTTTCCATAGCCTTAAAACTTTTGAACTTTTCCAATGCTTCACATTTTTCTCTTAAGAAAAAAACCCAAATCATCCTAGAGTAATCATCAATAACCAACATAAAGTACCTTTCTCCATGAATACTTCTAACTTTGGAGGGACCACAAAGGTCAATATGTAGCAGCTCAAGTACATTGTTTGAATGAAATTATTTTCTCTGGAAAGAGACTCTAGTTTATTTACCCATCTGACTTTCCTTGCAGATTATATTAACAGGCTTCATGAACCTAGGTAGATCTCTTACTGCTTGAATAGAACTTATCTTGATAATGTTATCAAAATTTACATGACATAACTTCCTATGCCACAACTAGCTTTCATCTACTTGAGCAATTAAATAAATCCCACTAGTAGTACTCAGATGAAAAATATTACCTTTTGTTTGTACACTTGTAGCAATCATGTTCCCAGAACTTCCACGAATCTTGCATCTTCTATCTTTGAACTGAAGATCACATCCCTTGTGTACCATCTGTTGAACACTCAACAAGTTATGTTTTAGGCCTTCAACATAAAGGACATCATCAGTGTTATCCTTACCACCAAGACAATAGATCCTCTTCCATGAATCACACCAACATTGTTATCTCCAAATCTTACAACCCCACTGTCATACTTCTCTAGACTCACAAAATTGCTTTTATCACTAGTCATATGATGTGAGAATCCACTATCAATGACCCACTCATATTTTTCTTCAATTCGGGCTACAATATTTTTCTCATCTTTAGTGGATTTAGTAGCCATGGGATTATTTTCAATGGTAGCAATGAAAGCCCAATCATCTTCTTTTCCATTATACTTATCAAACTCATCATCAGTCACTACTTCAACAAAGTAACATTTCTTTTGGAATCTATACTTTCTAGGCTTAGATTTAGGAACTCTTTTAGGACATCTTGATGCAAAATGACCTATTTTACTACAAAAAAAAACTTAATAGGCAATACATCTTCATACTTACCTTTTCCTCTACCTTCTTGCTTTGCAATCAATGCTTCCAATTCTTCTACTTCTCTTTCTTGGTCTTCTAGTTTTTTTAGTTCTTCATCATACTTGGATATCTTTATGGAATTTTCTCCCAGACTATATCTTTTCCTATTACTTTCGGATACAATAGCTTTGAATGCAGATTCAGTCTTTGGTGTAGATTCACCAAATTCACTTATTTCAAAAGTAGCAAGCTTCCCGATCAGCGTGCCTCTTGTCATCTTGTTTACTGATTTGAACTCTTCAATAGCATGAACCTTCATCTTGTAGGAGGAAGGCAAGGATTTGAGTACTTTAGCCATAATTTCATCCACATACACAGAACCACCGACACATGTAATACCCAGCACTATTCCATTTACTCTCTGCATAAAAGAAGTGACATTTTCATCTTCACTCATCTTTAAATTCTCATACTTTCCTTTCAAACTCTATAGCTTTTCCATCTTCACTTGTGCATCTCCTTCATGCAAGGTTTCCAGCTTCATCCAAATCTCATGAGCTATCTGCAGTCCTACTACATTAGCCATCTTTGAATCTATCAGAGCATTTACTAAAGGTTCAATAGCCCTGATATTATTTTCAGTTTCTTTGATCTCATCAGGAGTTGAGGGACCATTCTGAGGAATAGTATATGGATCTCTTATAATCTTCCAGATTTCTTCACTAAAACACCCTAGGTGGTATTGCATCTTGACTTTCCACAGTGAGTAGTTAGTGCCATAAAATCTAGGTTTGTCCTTCTTGAATGTTTCCATCTCAGATCACCTCAAGCTTTTAAACTTCTTCAAAGGAACCTGTTCTGATACGAATTTTTGGAAAAACAAGAGTAGACAACTGAGAGGGGGGGTCAATCAATTGTCACAAAACTTAAACTTTTCTATCTTAACTTTAACTTAATCTTAGATCTGATGAATAACCAATTAACACATCAGAGAGACAAAGAACACCAAGATTTTTACATGGAAAACCTGTTAGGAAAAAAACCACGGTGGATGTTAGTGACCCACAAGATTATACTTTCCTACAAGTATAATGAAAAATATTAAGTAGAATGCACATGCATTTAGGCTCACTGCTCAATTACAAAGGGGCTCACTACCCAAAAATATAGAATAGGATTAAAATCTGGAGGGTATGAACTAAGAAAATAGCTTCTGAACAAGCCTAGTTATAGTTCCAATTAAGCTCACAAGACTTTCTTCACACTTTGCATAATCTTCTTCACACTCTGCTCTGCTATCGAATGATATTCACACATACACACATAGAAGAACATTCAACACACACAAAGTACTACTTCCACCACACCTTGCATCACTTATATATCCACTACATGAGATTTCCTCATAACTTAGTCGGCCAAGAAAAGTAAAACATATTTGCAATGTCAGCCCAGATTTACAAATAAATTTTTGATGTGAATCCACCAAAATTCGCCACATCATAGTGGAGATGAAAATTAACATCTCCAACACAAAAATACTTTAATTGATTTCACCTTGGAGATCCACAACATGCTACCACCAACATGCCAGCCATGAACATGAAAAATTGAACATGTGCAAGAAAAGATCTTCAATCACGAGCTCACTGATTAAGTTGGACGTACCAAAAAGATAGAGAATGTTCTAGAGACATCGGAGAATACCAAGAAACAACATAGAAACATCCACAACAACTGAGATTACCAAAATCACACAATCTTCATTCAGGAACATTGACAGAGACCACAGAAACACTATAAGATCACAACACAATCAAAAATTCATGGGGACCTCTGAAACTTCTGGTAGATGATCTAGATATACTCAACAATAAACCCTTTAACCCACATTAGCTAATCTTCAATGTAGAGAAAAAAATGCCTTCATCACTTGCATAGTTCCATTGGGAACCTGGAACACTTTCTCTTACAATTTTCTCAATATCCTCGACATATACAACAACTGATACACCAAATGCTAATAGTGTTGACATCAATGACAACCACATATCAGCAACACATCCACAACATCCAACAAAATATACATAAATAATAGTCATGTTTACAAACACCTTTTAAGGAATCTATTGAATGACATTTAGACTAGGTCTTTAATTAGACCCCTAGTTGGACCAATTCAAGGACAATGTTTTCCCCCACTTTTCCAAAGACTCTCTCAAAAAGCTCTCTCAAATTATCTCAAATAAACTCACTCACAACTCAAGAAAGCATAATGCAATAACTCAAAAAATTCACACCAAGAATGCAGTGATATGATGTGTCCAAATGAGGTAGATAGCTCCTCTATTTATACATAAAAATTAAGAACTAAAGGCTAGAAATAGGGCATGAGGATTGATACTTCTCAACTCAAATGATTCAACTCAGCAAAGTAAACAATAGGTGGCAACTAAATTCATTGCACAACAAACACATATGTAGCCAAAGAGAATGAGTCACACTTCTCAAAGAACAAGAAGAAAGATAATCAGAAATGTAATGTATCTGCCTTCTACAAGTCAACTTACTTGGTATAACTGAGTGCTTGACTAAATATGCATTTTACAAAATGCTTCATATTTGGATATTCATAATGAGTAATAGACTTCTATTCGATTCAATATTTTATCAATTGGCACCACATTTTACTATTCACACCATATAATATGGGTCAATTTTCACTGTTGACTTGGTCAACACACATTTTGTGCATGATCATTACTTATTGTTTGCTTTGAAAAAGTCTTGGCAGTCAAGTTTCACGTTGGAAAGTAATGAAAATCATAAGCACTTATACTTTGTGTTGTCCATAATACATTACAACACTTTTAAAATGTTTAAAACACCATTTAAATTTATATTAATGCGCTATTTTCCATAGCACTATTTCCATAGAAATATGCTAAGTGCTATTCTTAGCTTAAGCTATGTTTAAAAATACTATGCACTATATGATAATAATGTTCTTAAAGAAAATATATATATATATATATATATATATATCTCAATTTATCATGTATATAAAAATATATATATATGTACATATATATATATTTTTATATACATAATTCAAAAATTAATAGAATTGTATCATTCAATATATGAATACTCATATGCATCCTCATATTTTTTATACAATAATGTATGCATATATATACATACATGTATGTTAATAAATATATATGTACACAAACACACTCGTATACTATATATATATCATACTTTGATATTAAAGCACATATTAACACAACTATAGACGTCATATATACATGGTATACATGTATATATATATAGGGTATATATATAGAAAATATATATATATGGCAGTATATATATATATATGTATATAGGTAATCTTATCTTATCGATATTCCTGCATGCATATGGGTCATCCATCCATGAGCATGAGTTGATACTTCTATCTTTGTATACTCATGCACATAATTACTCATGTGTATGAGTTTATTGTTGACACAACAAAGAAACACATAAAGAAGAACTCACTCATCACAAAGGGACTCAACATTGTAAACCCCTAAACATGAACATTCACAAATAAACCACGAGCAAGACTAAAGATAACTCACTATTTCCCACTTTTATCCCAACTTGACCAAACTAGAAGTGTGTGTGTGTGTGTGTGTGTGTGTGTGTGTGTGTGTGTGTGTGTGTGTGTGTGAAACCTCAGTTTAGGTCTTTTATCGAAGGTTAGCAGACCAATTTCTTATCCCTGAGTGATACTTTTCCTCTCTTCAGGAGGCTTGAATCAATTCCTGGATCCAACTTATTGCATTGCAATAGTAGTCAGTTGAAAACAATACATTCATTTGCATTAAATATTTCATATTTAGAATCATTTATAACATCAAATTGAATCAACATTTATTCTTCAAATTTCCAAAGCACATAAAACACAATACACTAATTTCAAGATTTTTCACCCAACTAGGTAAGAGTAGATAAGTAGTAGCACAACAGAGTGTAACACATCAGCCCTTTACACAATAATTATAATTTCTCAAAAATTAAATCTCGATAACTGAATTTGACATTTGAAATTTAAATAATAAAATGCCAACTCTAACATATTAAATTTTAGAGGCAAAATAGGGGGACCAAGTCACCTAGGGTGACTTAGTCCTAGCCCTATTTTGTTGGGTGTAAGGTGTGAGGGGGATAGGGTGAAGGAAAAAAATGAGTATTTGAAGAATATAAGGGGGTCCATCCATCATTCCATTATGGTAGAATGGTGTCCCCCTCTCCTAATTATTATAAATGTCTACAAGAAGATATTGCATTGTGGGGTTTGGTTGATCTATAGTTGAAAGGGGTTTTGATTTGAGAAATCTCCATGTGTACTCATGGAAAGGATGAGGAAAGTTATGGAGCTCAAAATAGTCACCATTAATTCTCATTCCTCTATGAAACCATGGGGATTTTTAACAAAATTGGAGTAGCCACCACTAAGATGAAATGAGAGGATGAGAAAGGGTAAGGGTGCTAAAAATTATCGATAGTTGGAATAGAAGAAAATAACAGTAGGATCGGATCCGTATATTTAGGTACCCATCATTGTTGTATATGTATGGTATTACAAATAACATATCTTATTAATATTTGAAACAAAATTTATTGCTAATAATGGTCTTTATTAAACCTTATTCAATATTGTGGTTTTCCCTCTCAAACTAGTTGTGGAATGTGTGGGTGAAATTTTAACCAAATAAATTTAATCAATGATGCAATTTGATCTCCCAAACTAGCTTTGGAATGTTTGGGTGTTCAAGCTTAACCAAAGAAATAAAAAATGCATGGAAAAATGTTGGTGATAGTTTAATTAATAATAAAATTGAAGCCTTGGAAGATGGTATGGATGCTCTTTGAAAAGCATAATGGAAAAGGAATTTCTATCAAATAGTTTGCATTTTATTGAGGAATTATGTCAAAAAATTTGGATACTTTGTGTACACTCTTACTTTTTCATATGCTTTATTCTTATGAAATATCACCATATACTTTGCATCCATAGTTATCCTCAGTATACTTCAAACCAAGATGCACACATGTAAACAATTATGCTTAGGTATTTTACTTTAGTTTCTAATATGGTTTGCATTTGATGGCTTAAGGTGGATACTTGGGACTAATTTATATTTGAGTTTATCACGATCTTGCTGACCTTGTAAAATATAAAATTATTATAGTTGTTGGACATGGGTGTATAGTGGTGATGATAAGATCCAAAATCATGTTGTAGAGGGGTGAAGATAAGTATCTGCCTTATTGGCTACCCCTACAAACTAAAATAAAGTTATTATATTAACATCATTTAGACATGAATTCTTATAACGATTATCAATAAAAAATAATAGTTGTAGTGTCATAATGTATTGTATATTAATGTTTATGAATTTAGGGCAGTTAATAAATTTATTGACTATCATTATGTTGTGCCATAGTTGTAAGTGGCCCTAGGTTGAATCGTATCATTGATAACTAATATGCTAAAGGATAAATGACATGATCAAGGTTAGGCTTATGAAATTCGTTTGTGTCAAAAAAGATTGTGACAAAATTTATATCCTTTGATTTCTTTGAGGTCCTTACCAAGTTGATATTGTGATATAATTTTATTTAGGAAAAGAATATTTAAATCATTGATAGAATTTGGTTGGGTTGGCTAGAAGTTTAGGAATATATTCATGCTAAGTTTTTATATACAAGGGATGATAGGCTAACTTGGAACTATAAATAAATAGTAAACCATATGAAGTAATATTCTTAGTCTTTTGATTGACAAGGACCTATATAAAAATTTATCTAGGCATGTCATAATTAGTTTATCCTTGTGTTAGGAAAAAATATGAGTTCTTTATATGTTGACTCTATTGGGATGGTTTTTGATTAAAGGGTAAATAGGTTTTAAAGGGAACCTAAAACCATAAATTACAATAAAATTTGAGAAAAAATATAATTGACTAACAACAAAATAGAAAATAAAAAGCACAAAATAAGAGACACTATAGACCTAAGAGAAGGTTTCAATTTCTTTACAATGTCAACATCTCCTAGCTCCTCTCTATAGAAACTTTCATTTAAATCAACAAAATCCAATAGTTCTTTCTCCTTAGTTCTCGCCTTCATCTACTTGCTACCTCTTGTCCATGTATTAGGTCTACCCTTGTCATTTTTTTCCACATAAAGAAGAGAAGTAAAATCCATAAGCATCTTCTTAAGTATTTCATTCAATATCTTAAGCCCCATAGTACTATTTTTGATAGTGCATTTATTTTATTAATCTATTTAATTTATCCTTTATTTCTTCCATCTCTTGCTCCAAACTAAACATTCTAGCATTGTGTTCTTCCCTCTCCTTTTTTGTGCTACCTTCCATGGTATCCAATATTCTCTTGTGATCCAAGTATTATGCTTCCAACTTATTTTAGGAAGACAATACCAATTTTAGAAGATGGGCCTATCATCCTTAAAATTCACATGTCCCTTGATCCCTATCCTTTTTTTCCCACATATCCATCTTAATGTTCCATCTATAATTTATTTCAACAAAATACCACTTTGTAAGGTTGATATGGTCCTCGAAGGCATCCTGGACTATTCTCATATTATGTATCATTTTTTAAACCACCTCTACCATATCTTTCAAATAAGTGATCTCCACTAATGGGATGTCAAAATGAATTGTTGAGACTTGGGGTTTGAAACTTTAGAAAAAAAACTCCAAGGTTTTGGAATAAGGAGGATTTGTTTTACCTTTCCTATCTCTACTCTTC